>JANHGB010007672.1:0-14343 GCA_026283785.1 Coracopsis vasa
TTTTAGTCATCAGCTCGCTTGTAGTAAGCGTGGGTAAAGCCCTTCCCAAAATCTTCGTTCGCGAAGTCAAGCCATCACATCAATCAAACAGGCACAGTAGTTTTCTATGTTTAAAGCTATGTTTTTCTGGAACCAAGTAAAACTCAAGTCAAAGTACTGCCTTAATGAAGAGGTGGGAATGTCAATGTGTAATTGCCCAAGCACACATCGGCAGATGTCAGTGCAATTGAAAGCTGAAAGCAGGTATGTGAGTGTGTCTCAATGTGAGAAACAAGATATCAATATTAAGCCACTTTGCAGCTATGAGTAGAAATATCCAAAATCCATAGCTCTCAGGAACAGATTCCATTTCAAAAGCTTCAGATAAACCTACTTTCAGATAAACCTACATGTATACTGTGTTTGAATACACAAACACTCCTATTCAGAAAGGGAATTACCTTGTCAATTATAGTAGACAGGTGCTCCTTACAGGAAAGGGACTGGAAAAGCTCTATGCACAGCAGAGAGGAAACAGAGTGAGGAAGTAAGCTGTGGATAATCATTGGAGATGTAGCTATTCCAAAAATCAGTACTAGAGGTAATTCACGGATATGCTGACTAGATCATGGGGAAAAGGAGAAAAAACCACAATAGTTACATTATAGAAAATCACGAAACAAGTGTATTATGCTCCTACTACAGCACTAAGCTAAGATGCAGAAATGGGTAAATTAAAAGATTTGTTGCCAGTAAACTAAAAGAGTTTTGATGCAGAGTAAAATGAAAAAGAATGGAAGCTATTTAAAGTCCTGAAGCAGAAAAGGAAATTAAATTATATTTTAGGATTCAAATTTCAGGAAATAGCATAAAAAGCATCTTTTCAGTTGGAGTATCATACTGCTCCTATCTGCCCCCAAAGTTATATTCAGATAACTGAATCTTCTTTTTTTTTCCCAAAGAAATAGAGATATAGAACAACTAACAGTCTCCAGAAAATGTACAGATTTTGCACCATTTAATACATGTAAAATAAATATGAAACACTTCTAATGTTCTGTGTTCTCATTACACTTAAAAAATAAAGAATTCCAACTTCTTCAGATTGTCTTCCTCTTCAGATTTTTTTTCGTATATGCTTTGAGAACTGATAACCAGGATTGAATTCCTTGTATTCCTTGTGAACAGCATCAAATTAGTCAAAATGCAGTGCTTTCAGTATTATTTAATCATCATTTTCCCCTTTTTTAAAAAAATCAGCGTTAAGGAGATACAAATTCTGCTATCTTAAATATCTTCTAGGCTAAAATTGTCAATTTATTCCATTTTTCTGGTTTCACCACAGGAACTTTTTGACCTTGGTGTTTTAACTATCCCCCAGTTATTTCTAGAACTCCTCAGAAGTCATTGCTACAGACTTAAACATAAAACAGATAAACTTCATCTATTACTGTCCACTGTTGACAACCTAAGAATATCGGCGAGGAATTGAATCCTGTGATGAACCAATCAGAAAAACCTCTCGCATTCACTCAACTTCACCCTTTATTAAACACATTTCAGACTGAAATGAAGAATAAATCCAACCTCTACCATTACCCAGAGGCCTATTTTCAAAGTATTATGCAACTCTGCCAAGCTTCTATTTTACCCATCTTCTGCTTACTATAATCAAGACAAAATTTAGTTATAAGCTCTTCTGAATCCTCTAAACCTTTCCTTCTGAAGGGACACACAACCAATTAAAAAAGTGTATTTGCAAATAGTAGACTGATATACTTGAACAGCAATTCATCTACATTCCATATACCCATTTACCCTTGACAAAAAAAATCAAAATAAACACAACACTTAACAATTAAAACCTCATTCCCCCCTGCTTTATCCCTAATTATTTCCAAATTATTGTGCATTTCTGATATTACTTCTTCAAACGTTCCCTAGAGAGCCCATCTGCCAGATCTGAAGTAGAAAAATGGTCTTTTTGTGGGTCTCTCAGCAAGAGAAATTGCCTAGCCTTATCGAGAGGTAACATAAGGCATGCATGCTGCAGCTGCATTGTACAACTGCAGCCACAGTTTTGCTGCACCTGTAGTTTCAAGCTGGGGACTGAATGTAAGATGCTCTTTCTGGAGAATAGCATGGGTTTTGGTTAGAATGCATGAGATTATGTTAAGGAAGACAGATTAAGGATGGACAGAAGCACAGGAGCACCTGAAGTAGTCAGCTACTCATTACAGATCCTGGCTGACACAAAAATTCTCTGGGTAAGTTTTATATCCTCCCATTAGTAAGCTAGTGACCTTTAAACCGCATTAAATCAGTAGTCATACAATTGTAAAAGTCTACAGAAGAAAGATCTAGGCATCTTGAAAAATTAGTTTCACAATCACTAATTCTATAACAACTAGTACCAATAAATATTCTTATGTAAAGACTTAAATCAGCCACCCAATATCTCAACCCAGTCTTTTGGCACACTGCTTCAGAGTCCCAGGTTAGCCTTAGGACAACTTATCCCCAAAACTTAACAAATAGGTTTTTGCACAATCACTGCAGCAAAGACACAGCATCAGTATTTGACTACAATTCTCCACTGGCCTCTTTGTTACACTTCAAAATAGCTGCAAATAGAAAATGGGTAAAAGAGTGGAAGAACTAAACTTCAGCTCACGTTACCTGCTGATGACTATGAAGTCTTGAAGTACTTTTGTGGTGAAACTTTCCATGTCTTTAAATATAACTACAACTGGAGGAGATTGCTGGTGTTTTGAAGAGGAAGTTCTTTTTTTGCTCAGAGTTTCAGAATCTGTTTTCTTTAAAGCCATTTGTTATGCGTTAATAAACATAAGACAATAAAATAAAAAGATTGAATCACATCTACAATATTATAATGTATGAAAGTGACATGAGGTGACTTTTTGCTACAGCTGTATTTATTATTAGCATATAGAATTGCAATTTTTCTTCCTTCTGGTTGGCACAGTATGAAGTACAAAGCATAAACAAATCTTAAAATCCCACATTCCAACAAAGGCAAGAATAGCTCTGTGAGACAGAACTGATGAAATTCATACATTGCATACATGAGACATTGCTCATTTCTCATATCTTTATCCAGTAATAAAAAAGTGGTCACTAAACTTTTGTTTAAACACACTGCTTGTGAAGAAGTCATCATAAAATCAGTTTTAACTTCACAACAGAAGCACAACTTTAAATTTCATTAGCTTTATTAAACACAAAGATGCAAAAACATTTTGAAAGTTACTTTCTCACTGATTGTCAAGGTAGTGTGGGCTGCAGATGACAGAATGGGACATTATCACTAATACGGTGCCTTTACCCTAGATGGCTGTTCTTGTATAAAGTGTTGTTTTAATAAACAAACATCTCGGCACTCCTGGGAGAAAAGCACTCCTGGCATGAAGTTGATACTGCATGTTAAACTTCTAGTTCCCAATTAAACCCCAAAACATACCTTTGTTACACTCTCATACCAGTCGACAACAGATTTCATTGAACAACGTATTCTATTCTGGGAAACCTGCACATAGTCCTCATCTTCCAACGAGACCACATCAGTAGAACAGTTCATCAGCTGCCCCATCAGCTTCTGCATCAGATTTTTTATGCCTTCACATTTTTAGACACACAGTAAAGACATTTGGTTATTCAACTCATACTCTAAAAAATCACCTCGTTATCCCTTATTATTTGTTCACTTTTCTGATTATGTGTCTTCTTTATCCAGAATGCACATCTCATGCTACAGAAAGCTTGAAAATATTCATGATACACATGCTAATGCAATAAAAATTATGCTATTAATTTGCCTAGATAGCAACAATTCAGGTCAAGATGTTGGCCCTACACCTTTCCTGAACTCCAGCCACATGCTATTGGAGTGACCAAAAAAGCCCCAAAAAACCAAGGCAGCCAATCCATGGATCTGTGGATGCTGCTGGAAGTGATTCTGGTCTTTTTACTTAAAAAATTTAAAAAGGAACAAGAAGAGTGGGACAAAATTTTATTCTACCCATTCCCCACTTCAATAACATGTCTGTAAGCATTTAAAATGTGGAATGCATACATACACTATCCAATTAAACAAGAGAAAAGCCAACCTACAACATCAATGTGCAAGGGACTAAGCAGCATGCTCTTGACGTTTATGCTACAGCTAAACAGCATTTAAATCTTCATTGTGTTAAACAGAACTGGACACCTCTTAAAATACAGTAATAGGCATTACTGCTCTGTTAACATGGGATTGAGCAAATCTTTAGAAAGTCTCCAAGATCCCTCTCACTGTGAGGGTGGTGAGACACTGGAACAGGTTGCCCAGAGAACATGTGGCTGCTCCATCCCTGGCAGGGTTCAAGGTCAGGTTGGACCGAGCCTTGGGCGACTTGGTCTAGTGTGAGGCATCCCTGCCCATGGCAACAGGTTGGAACTACATGATCTTAAGGTCCTTTCCAACCCAAACCATTCTGTGATTTTAAGATTATGCTTACATTTGGGTGCACAAGCTAGAATTTCTAGTTAGTTGTTATCTTATTCAGAAGAATCAGCAAAGCTATTGCAGTATTTACCTGGGCAATCTTTGGCTTCCAGCAAGGCTATATAAGGAGTAATATTATTTTGAAGGGCTTCTGAGAGATTTCTAAAAGTCAAGTCATGATCTGTAACATTTACACCTAGAAAAAGACAAATTTTTAAGGGCATTTCTTCCTGTGATTTGTGACCACCATGATTTAATAATATACTGAACAGCAGACAAAACCCCAGAAGATACTTCAAATATTCAAAGAAGGAATGAAAAGCATTGCATCATCTATGATGAAAGATGAAAAACTAGCACAAGATTAGACACACATGTTAATACTACCTGATTACAATGAACAGGGAACCTCTGCAAAAACCCCTCACAGTTTGTGGGGGGTGTTTTTTGGTTGGTTGGGTGTTTTTAAGAAATATTTCTCAGGGGTACAAATGTGCACAAGCAGGATTGGTTTTCTATCTTCCCTGCTACTCATACCTTCAAAAGCCATCCACAGTCATCTAAGGCCTGCAGACCAGAAAACAAAGTTCACCTTCTGTAAAAGCACAACACTGCATACACCTGAGACCTGGATCCTCATATAGCTTATGTAAGGAGGAAAATATTAATATCCTTAGTCAATAACAACAAAAAAAAGCCCTCCAGAAGGCAATTCACAGCTTCTTCTATAGAGCAGGAGCTTCTCACTTTCTACTGCCCATAAAAGTAGACTACCTTTCACGCTTTGTTAGTGCCCACATAGTAAACTTGAAGCACAGGCCTGATTTTAGGTTCCCTAAAATGATCCACTGAAAATGCAGTCAGGTTGCCTTGAGCCAGGTTCAGAATTACAGTTACAACCCTTTGAAAGAAGAGCGTTGGGGGGAAGAAAAGCACCAAACAAACAATTCTAAACTTCACCAACTTCAGTAATATGATCTTCCACTATTTTCTTAACCTTCTCCTCCTTTTCCAAGATAATGACACTGTTCTCCTACAGGTAAAGATGCACTGCAAGAACATGTATCAGAAATAGAGAAGCTATGTAATTCCACTGTTAGCCAACACTAAGTGTGTTTGTGGCAGAAACAGGAACAAAATCAAACCAACTCCAGAGCCTCAGGAAAAAAATCCCTCTGAATCACTAGCAGCTGCCTAACACAAACCTTTAGGGAAGATGCTAACTTACTATGCATATGCTGTTATGCATAAAAGGGGAAAGAGGTCTTATCCTGCTTCCTTCTCCTAGCCCAGTCTCTTCTGTTAACATTTCTTATGCTTATATTGCTCACAATAATTGCTAGAAGTCACCACTGTATTTTCCTTGATCTTCATGTCAGTTTTAAGCATATGTACATAACAAAATATACCTCAAAAAATTACCTAAGACAAGAGCTGCAGTGGGGATTTCTCTAGACTTCATCCGACAAGTCCAGTCTGTTGTCTTTCCTTGGAACTCAGAATGAGATCGCCTCAAAAAACTTACTAGATTATCAAGTAACTGCTTATGCAAGTCTTCCTGTATTTGCTGTAAACAAACACAGAGAGATTTTATTTATGAAGATGCGGAAACACAAGAGTATCTTCCTGTTCCTACCCCTTCCCTCCATAATTTTTAATCCTTAAAACTCCAGGGTAAAGTTTTAAGTAACACTAAGTTTTCCTGTGAACTATAAACATGTTAATTTATTCACTGTGTGGCAAACAGAGCCATTTCTGATCTTGGAACTTCTGGTCAAATGCCTCAACTTGGAAAGCAAATGAACTTAACTGTGCTGTCACTCCACAAGCTTTAAAGGAGAAGGAAAAAAGCCAACATCTGACAAAGTGTAAGTGACATAGGAGGAATAAAACAATATAATTAGTTTATGGAAGAATGATCATGAAAATTGCTATTACTGTCTTTTGGCTTACAAAACACTTTCTTGAGAGATTTACATGAGAGCAAACATTCAGTGTCTCCAAATCTAATTCAGGATGAAAGGAGAAAAAACAAAACAAAAGAAAAAGGAAAGTATTAAGTATGTTTTACAGGGAAAAATACATAACCGCTACATTTGCTACACTGCCTTTTGCCCTTCAGGATAATTTTCATATGAGAATATGTATACGTAGGAATATACAGAAAGGTGAGAGAAAACAGGGAAAGATAAAACTTTTAAAAGCAGACATAGTGGCAGCATGATGTATTTCTTGAATTATGTATGTGCCTTTGAAAATCTGTCTGTAATCCAAGGTATGCCTTCTGCTAGAACACACAAAAAACCATCCATGTACTCTTTAAGTTCAGCATATCAATATATACTCTAGAACACAGATGTTAAAAACTGGATTAAACCCCTGCCCCCAATAAAATCATCAAGTTTTATTAGCAAAAGGAACTGACATACACAGCAGTGAACTTGAATTTAACTAAGTGGTAAAGGCCATTCCCAGCAGCATTGATGAGACAGCTATCGAAGGAGTTAAGGGGACATCTCCAGGAGACTGCACATGATGCCTGCTCAAAAACTTGAGCTCCATTTCCATTACACAGAGGAGTTCTGTTGCTGTCCTGATAAAACTGTACACAAAGTAATCTTAGTCTTTTCACCCTCTGCTTATTATAAAATATTCCTCTGGCCTTTCTGATGTTGATTGTGCACCTCTGAACTCCCACATGGTAAATTCTATGGCAACTCGGAAGAAACTGTAACATGGCACTTTAAAAAGAAGAATTTACACCATCAGCTTTATAACAGCACCTTAACACCTCCTGTATTACCACACCTCCTCTGAGCTGCTTCTTCAAAAGTCATCAGACCTTGAGCTTCTTCTGATCATTACTGTACATGTTTTCACTAAGCTGTCCTAAACAATAACCTGAATCCTTACTAAGCATGGTTACATATTATTTCTTCCAATGCACACTTGTGAAGATGGAATTCAGGCTGCCACAGCACTACACATTTACTAAGTTTTCTTAAAATCCACCAGTCTTTTCTCGTCAAAACAAACTTGCTGCTGCCACTACTTTGGTAGTGTTGCAGAAGGCATGCCAGGCTGCTCTGCATCTCAAGGGACCAGCTCATTTACTTGCATGACACTGCTTACTCTGGCAAAGTCATACTGAAGGTTCAGTTCCTGCTGCTACACTAGGTTTGGTCAAGATTATCTATTGTGTGGTCTGAAAACCATTATCGGCACATTAGAGCTAAAATTACCATATTATAAACCCTGTACTTAGGCTTTTGTTTCTAACCTGAATCGAGGTAGACTGGCAATTGGAATTCCTCACCTTACCAGGAAAGGAATGTTTGTGAAAGCCTTTGATGAGATGTATCATAATAAGAACATTTGCAAGACCACTGGTGACAGCAAGGGTCAAAACTGGTTTACCTTGCAATACTGAAACCAGAAAAGGTTCAAAATCCACCTTCCAAAAAATTAAGGACAGTTTCTGCAGTACTTTTCCCAGCTTTTCATGTTGTGAGAAACCTGAAAGAATGTCACGAGCAGATGACAGATGGTGCTGCTACAATCACAGCACAGTTTATGATGGACATACAAAGGTCAAGAGTGCTCCACTACAAAGTGCCTGGAGGTGAAATCCTCTTCACTCTTCAACACCTCAAGTAGATATCAAAGACTGGGAAAACACTAGCACAAGCACATGGTCTGCCAACAAGTTGTCACGTAACAGTGCCCTGGCAAAAACTTTGTAGAACATCCTCTAAGCTCCCTTAGCACACTACCAGAACCCCCAGAATAAAAGTCCAAACCAGCAAGCCATCCGCTTCCCAAGTATTCTGGCACAGCTCAGGCTTACTACACGAGTTTGAAAGTATGTAAGAAAGAAAATCCTGACTGGATAAAGCTCCCACCCACCTTGTCTGACCTCACAGATGATGCTGTTATGAGCAGGAGTTCAGACTAGAGACTTTCAACCTGAATTATCACACTATTTTAGATGTAAGAACAATCATCACCCCCAAGTTAGCCAACAGCAGGATAAAAAGATGGTAATTCAAAACTTGAGAGAAAAAAAAATCAGAGATACCCCCGTAGCTGGATAAAGAAAATCCTAGGTATAGCAGGCAATCTGCCTTTGGGCAAATCAAACTCTAAGGCAAAGCCTCTATCAATTTGTCAATGTAGGATGAATTGTCTTCCATCAGGAGGAGGAATAGCAGAAGGAAGTATCTGGCAAACTCCTAGCAGCCTCAGAGAAAACAAGGGTAGAAGATTTAGAACAAGAAAGAACAACGATTTTCCAGATGGCAACGACTGTGCTTCTGAGTGATTAAGGGAGTCTTCCACTATGATGGGCTGTGCCTGCTGCTCTGGAAAAAATCCTTGCAGTGCACTAGGGAAAAAATTCCAACACTTCTCCAACCTGAAAATCCTGTAGCCACTGTTGGTAGTGTAGAAGCATTATCTCAAAAGCCTTGACAACACTGTGCCAAAGAAAGAAGATCCAAGGAAAGGTCTTCCAGAAGTAGCTACAGAATGCCATCTTCCCTGTAGTCCACTTTGTAGTTGACAAGGCAGTTTCTGGTGCAGCTGTCAACATTATTGGCAATGCTGGCAGTTAACCTGTCAAGCTGAAGAAGTTGCCAGGAATTTACCAAATATACCTTCACAAACTTCTGTTCATTCTCCATAAGCAGCACTGCAGTTTAGCGCACTGCTTTGCACAGCCTGGCTAGTTATGGTTTGAAACGGGTGCTGACTAGTCAAAGGGAGCTGGATCATGGAACAGCAGGAACAGAATTAAAGGAATTTATGAGTTTAGCCCAAGGGTCCAGATTTTAAGCTACATCCAGCTGGCTTCTACTTTACATCCCAAAACAAACTTTGGGAAAAAAAAAATTCTCATAGTGTCTAGAGCCCAACAGCAGGCAGAGGAATATGGAATACTTGCCCAGAATCCTTGACACTGAATAGAGGAGGAAATTCCCTGCTGTACGGAAGCAACTATTCATACCATAATGCAAGCCAGCTGGCTATAGGGACACAACAGCAGCATGCCATCTAACACACAACACTTAGCAGGCCACAGTTCAGCATGAAACTAACTCCGATCCCCATCAGACAACCCCACTGACACTATCTGAACTAATTCAATAGACTATACTTGCAGCTGTGTCATTCAGTATTTGACATTGGTGCAACTGTAAGTCACATAAATCCACTGTGAATTCTAGGCTGCTATGAATTCTCTAACACTGAGCTCAAGAGCAGCCTAAAATCCTCAGAGGGTTGGCAAGCGTGTAACTGAATTGAAGGTAGAGAACAGCAGTATGCCAGGAATTAATAAAAAGGACTATTAATAAGAATAGATTAAAAGAAGCAGCTTGAAGCATTAAAAGCATGTAGTTCTGTGGCTAAAAGTAATGTTTAATTGATGGATTTATTATTACTCTTTTATATTCTGGACAGCGATTTCAGTCTCAGTCAGTACTTCTGGCCTTTTTACTGCTTTAGCTAATTGTCCTTTTAAGTGTGTAAAAAAAGATCTCTAGAAGCAAAGAAGCAAAGCAAAGAAGCATTGTTAGAAATGCAAAACACCGCTTTAGTATGTGGTGTAAGACTCACCTCTGTTTCCAATTTGATCTGATTCCATAATGACTGACAAGTATCAAACCGCAACTCACTGTCCTCCGAATCATTTTTTCCTTCTCTGAAATGGATAGCTAGAAAGAGAAAGCAAAGGCAAGCACAAATGAGATTATTGAAACAAAACATTTTTTGCTAATAAGAAAATGAAGCACCTGACTGAAACAAGAACATCTTAAAATACACATATATCTGAGGGAGATAACTTTTCTCTTAACCAGTTAATTAACTGCTGGTATCTGGCAGAATAAGCACAGGAAGAAGCAGAATCTGTTACTCAGATATGCAGGCAAAAGGTAAATTGGCTTCCATCGCAAGTCCCACATGAGCTGAAGGCTATATCAGAGCAAACACCCTTTATTATTAAAATAAAAATTAAAAATAAATCTTTTCCTTGCTTCAGAAAGTTTTGTGGGTCTCTTTCACCTAATAAATATTCAATCCTCCTTCACCATTATAGTCAGATATGAACCATAAAGGCTTGCAAGAATAGATAAATGAAAACTCTTTCTGTTCCCCAGGGATGATGCAGATTAACACCAATTTCCTGACAATAATAAGGTACACTGGGAAACGACTGTCAGCTTACGTGAAATACAGATTTATTTATTTTTTTTTAAATACATTTAACTGACACAACTATGCCAACAAAACTTTTCAGCACAAACTACGCCTACATTTCTGGTTCACCTCGAAACTGCATCTCACTTCTGTAGACGCTCTTTATGAAAAAGAAAAGGAGAATCAGATCCTTTTTGATAAAACAGTGTCTTGGCGCGTTTTCTGAATACATCTGGCTTCCCAGGTGCTGCTCGGCCTCACAGATGTGAGTACAAAAATTCTCCACCAGCTTCCAATCAAGGAGAAACAACAGAGCTGGGATTAAAATTGGAGACTGAATGGAAACTTGCATAACTGAGTGAGCTTTTTCTTGTCATTTTTCCTCCCATACTCACACAGTCTATGTTTCCCTTAAAAAAAAAAAAAGATATTGGCTTGCAACCATTCTTCTCCTCCCAGCACACATTTAGCAAGCCTGAGGTAGCCTCACTAATATCGCCTGGAAGAACACAAAAACTGAAGGCGAAGTAAAACAGTAACAGCCTGTTACCTGTTGCCATGTGGCAACATCACATATAACCATTACCCTATCTAAGCATATGCATATAAAAAAAACTTAATTTGCTATCCACTACTGTCCATTTGGTGGCCATTCAATGGAACATCAGCAGCAGACTGATCTCTAGCAAAGAACCAGTTGATGGGCACGTTCAGTTTCCCAAAGCATGAAAACCACCCCAAACAGCTCTGTAAATGAAGAACAAGAGGCACTCCTTACCCTCTATTTACATTGTCTCCCCTGACACATCATTTGTATCCCTAAGGAAAAAATCACTTAAAATACATAACCCACTCTGATTACACAGGACATATGCTTTTCAGCTGAAGGAAATCACATTATAGGTAATATACCAAGTCATACTGGTATATTAGCATATTGCCAAATACATATATATTACCAAAACTCAAGCTATAGGTGCGAATGTGCACAGAAGGCCTTTTGTGGGGTGCAAGACTACTTCGATCAGCTAGTGATGCTGTGAAGTTTCACAGCTGAAATCTCACACTTGGCAGGTTTGGGCTTCCAAACCTTTAATGACGCACATCAAAGCACTGATTATTTAGAACACCATTCTAACCAACTGCTGTGAGCAGCCAAACTAGTTCACCTCTGCCTTTCATTTAGGGGCAGTTCAGTCAAATTTACTTTTCTATCTAAAAGCATTTGCTAACAACATGTTTAGCAGGATTTACCCAAGCATTGCTAACCTTGCAAAAATTAAAACATAATATCCAGTAAGGGGTAAAATTTCAATATGGTTTAAGTGCATAGGTCTTGGTTGTTGGTTTACTTATCTTGCAATGACAGCCTGGATTCTATTTTCCTGCCACTCATTCCCTGAGCTACAGATGTGTCAACTCTCACAGAAAATAATTTGAGGTTACTTTTAAAGCAGGTGGTACAGTACGTAATGAATGAGCTTGTGGTGATGTCCACAAAAATCTGGCCTTATGACTTTCCTCTCCGCTTTTTTTTTATACAAGATGTCAAACCTTTTGACAACTCTGGTTATGCCAAAAGTTTAACCTGGGAATAAGAAGGGTAAGTTTCCTGAGTCTCTAACAGCAACTATTTAAGCAGCATTATTTGTGGCTCCAATAAGACTCAGTCTTGTTTAGTCTTCCTCAAATGACAAGAGATCTGTATATACTGCATATAGACTGGAGAAAATATATGTAAAAAATACTAGCGGACAGAAGCCATGGGATCTTCACAAATGGCTTTTCTTTCTTCTTTTCTCAAGAAACTCAGGCAAACTACCCAGCATATGATGAGACTTAGGAATGGGATATCATTTCTAACTCCTATAGCTTAAAGGTGGCTCATTCAGATAAACAATTTGCAAGTAAACAATTTACGGTCACATGGAAAGGAGTTCTCTTGTTAAAAAGAGTGCACAGACAAAGACAGCTATTCAATCTTTATTGTTGAAGATAAAAAAAGACATTTACGCTAGCCAACAATTTGCTAGGGTTCCTCAGAAGAAATGAGTTTTCAGCAATATTGACATCGAGGAGCAACAAAAATCCTCAAGCAGCTATGACAGAACTTAATCACACCTTCCAGGTTCACCAGAAGCATAGAAATGAATACCAAAATGCACTGACCTGTTTTCTGAGACACCCTTCTCTTCTTGGGACTTGGTTTAAAAACAAAGCAGCCCTAGAGAATAGCAAAAAAATATAAACTTCAATATGAACATCAATCCGACTGGTTCCTCAGGCCACTTTATTCTCCTTTAATTTCCGTGCTCCGCTAAACCAACAATTGGAACTGAACTACCAGCATCTTAAGGATATTGATTTGCATGTTGCCCCTTTATATTCCTGTTTCAAGCTGAAAACCCCATGGAAACAGTATCCCAGCTTATTCAGGAGGAACTTTTTCATCTTCCCATTATGTTCTTCAATTCAACCATCAACTAGAACAGCAGCAGAGTCTTTAAATGTCTTATAACCTCCCACAGGTTTAGAATTAAGAGGAAATGATTTCCTGGGGACACATCAATAGAGTTTTCTCAGTACAGTTTCAGTTAAAAACAACAACAAAAAAAAAGGCAAGAGACTGAGATGCATAGAAAAGGTGATCCAGAATAATGCAATGAGTATTAATAAGTCACCTACAGAATCCAATGACACACCCTAGCTACAGAGGACAAGGGCATCCCAACTTGAAAAAGTAAAGATGGCTAGAAGCAGAATGACAAATGGTTTGGAAAAGGTTCATATAAATAAAAACCTTGGCTCCAAGGAAGCCCTCCAGATAGAATTACTCTCCCAGTTAGATTCATCTCATCACAAAGGAGGAGGATATAAAGCACAAGAATTAAGCTTTGAATTCTGGAAGATTTTTTTCATTTTCTTCTAGAAAATCTGAAATTTCTTTCCCCATCTTCTTAAAATTTCATCTCTTTTGAAGGGTTATAATGATTTCTTATGTATCAGAAAACATGCGTTCCCCAACTTCAGCTGTACAGCAAGAGGGAATGAAACACACAAGTATTCAAGACAGATAAACAGACTGACTGAATCCTGTGTTTCTCAATCAAGATGCTTATACAAGCAACGATTGTGGAACTCAGCCTAGGATAGTTCAGTAACTAGCATAATAATTGACTAGTGTAACTAAAACTCCAGAGGTATATCTAATTTTGATCACAGGCACTACTTTGTTGGGTGACTTTGAAGATGTTATTTGCTTTTTTATGCAAATAAAAGACTGCAATAAAACACTAATAAGAACATTGGCTCCCTCCGAAAAACAGCCTTATGAATTGCAGATGCCTTCAGATAATTTACACATTACAACGTATACTAACAACCATCTAAAACCAGCTGGACAAAAGTTGTGGCTGTTCTATAGATCCTAAACACTCTGCAATAACTTCACTACACACAACGTGTCAGAACAGTAAGTAACAGAACAGTAAGTTGAGAGTCGGCACAACTGGAGTTGGCCAAAATAACTATAAGTCATATAGATAAAAGATTGGTTGGGACCAGTCTTGCTCAACATCTTTGTCGGTGACATGGACAGTGGGATTGAGTGCGCCCTCAGCAAGTTTGCTGATGACACCAAGCTGTGTGGTTCGGTTGATACG
>JANHGB010007677.1:0-20699 GCA_026283785.1 Coracopsis vasa
GCATCCCTTCCCTCCAGTGTATCAACTGAACCACACAGCTTGGTGTCCTCGGCAAACTTGCTGAGGGCACACTCAATCCCACTGTCCACGTCACCGACAAAGATGTTGAACAAGACTGGTTCCTGCACTGATGCCTGAGGGACACCACTCGTTACTGGTCTCCATCTGGACATTGAGCCATTGACCACAGCTCTTTGCATGTGGCCATCCAGCCAGTTCTTTATCCACAAGTGGTCCATCTATCAAATTGATGTCTCTCCAGTTTAGAGACAAGGATGTCATGTGGCAAATAGTTTTTGTATATTCATTAAAATGGCATAAGAATGAAATGTCTTCTTTTAATTGCTCCGATTTCTGAGTTAGGTGTACTTAACTTTTTCAGAATTGTATTTTTATAACTAAGGCATTAAAGAGAAATCCCATGGACTGCGTCACTTTTATGTCAGTACTGTAATTACCTAACTGTTGCTTATTGCTATAGCTGGTGACTTGAGTAATCAAGAATCTCTGTTCCTTCATCTACATTCAGTGTGCCAGCATAAAATCAGCCTGGTAGATTAAATTATTGGTTTAGGCAGAGGACTGTTTTCTTTGTAATACTCCTATGAATTAATATTATGCCCTTTTGTTCTAGTCTAAACAGTACGTACTAGAGAATTATAAGATACAATCTTGTCGTGTGATTTAATAACTAAGTATGCAATTTTTTCCTAACTTCATAATTACCGTTTTATTCTATGTAGCAAATTACATAGCTAGAAAGCTTTGTTATCCTTGATATTTTTTCTTTTAAGGAAAATGCCATAAATTAAGTCTAGCCAGTAACTCATGTTTTTTTGTACTGATGTAGCACAGACTAATTCTTAGGCCGCAGAACTGGGAGTAAAGAGATTAGATTTTCTGTCAGTTTTAATACAATGTTGCTATGAAACTTAGTGCAAGCTTCCTCAAAGTGGGATGGAGGCGGCATGCAAGGCAGGTGCAGCAGACTTAACTTACAGACAGAAATTAAGCTAAGTTCATGAATAGATGATGACATGTAAGTGGAATTCAGCTCTGTGGTAAGTGAAGGTTTAATCTTGCATGGTTTGCTTTTTTCATTTGTTTTACAGAACGTTGTTCCAGCTGAGGTGTCACTTGTTTGTGTAGTAAAGCCAGATGAATTCTGGGATAAGAAGGTTACGCATTTCTGTTTTTGGAAAGAAAAAGATAGACTTGGCTTTGAGGTATGTAGAACTTCTGTCTGTTTCAGTCAGATATACCACTTATGGAATACTGGATTAGTTGCATGAAAATTAATGTCTCCCTTGAAAGTAGTTATATTCCAGGTGCTTTGTAGATATCCTTAACAAACCACTCTGGCATTTTAACTTTTTACTTCTTCAATAAGAATATTAAATGAAGTAGCTCTCAAATTAGAGAAGTGTAGCATTTTTCTTTCCTCAGCAAGAGAATAAAGCTTTTTGATGTATATTATGTATGTTTTGAGTAAGAAACCTTTGCATAGGCTTTAGCCTGAGTATTTTTCATGATTCTTCTGTGATGACTGTAGAGATGCACATGGTATGGTGTTGATAAATCAGTAGTAACCATTTTGAAGAACATTTTGTTGTTGCATGCATCTTCTCTTTTTTAGTTCCTTGACATTAGTAACAATGGTTATAGGTCCCTTCAGTTTGCCAAATAGAATCTGATACTGTTCTTAGCTTGAGAGGCAGATTGTGTACAAGAGATTACACTCTAATGTTAGCAGTTCCATTCTTGTATCTTTTGGGGAGGTTAATTAAAACCTTGATTTTATTTTATTTTTTTTCCCCCCTATTTTCAGAAAATTCAGTATCATCAATCTTTCCAATAATTTTTGAAGCTTATCTGTAGTTTGACCTACAGCAGGCTTGCTGTGCTCATCAAGTACTAAAATGTCTACATATTTTGTACAACAAAGCTCTTAAAGAGAAAGAGGTTGAATAGAAAAGCATTTTGCAGCCTTGTCCTATGCTATGTAATTCTTTCTGATGTTGAGATTATAAAATTCTTGTATACTCCTGTAGAAAATCTAGGGCAAATGAGAATTGGAAGGTGGCAGCTGAAGGGTTATGTAGCTGCTAAGTAAAATAAACCTAAAAACATCCAGACATAATGCTGTTAATTCATATGAATTTAGTCTTAAGTCCTGTATCAGATCTTACCTAGAATAGGTGGTTTCATTTTTGGAAACAATTCCTGCATGTGGAAGTGATCTGAAGAAGTATGGGGGTAAAGGGTAATATTCGTATTTTCAATCAAATGATGAAAACTTTTTATGTTGTGTTTTTGTTTGTTTTTTTTTTTCTTTAAGATTCCTTTTATTACATCTTTTTTTGTAATTTGCTTTAGAGTCCTGTAAGTAAGGATATCCTGCACGTTTGCCTTCAGGTTATCTTGCAGATGAATATCGTATTTTCTTTTTGAGTAGTTCTTTAAATTCCAACTTGAAAAGTAGCCCAAGTTCAGCATAGCAATCTAAAGAATCTCTGAACAGCCACTTGTGTGTTTGAAAGTCTGCAGCCAGCAAGATATTCACTAATAAATGTACTGAAGTGCCTAAAATTTTGCTACTGTTGGTTCCAACTATGATAATCTTATGACTTGCATTACAGTTTAAAGTCTCTTGGGTTTCACAGATGTCTGTCTGTCCCTTCACCTGAATCGCTTGAGGGGACTGGCAAGGAGGTATTGTTAAAGTATCTTTCATTTTGAAGTTCAGCATGTAGCAGCTTAGTCATAGCTTCTTTAATAAAAAACATGAGTATGGTGGTGTCCACCTTTTATAAACTAGCCTATTGTTTATCTTATCTCCAAGAGGAGAATTAAAAAAGAGACTGACCAACCATTTGTACTCAAAAGGATGATTTAGGAGCTTGTGTTTAGAAAGTGACTTAAGTTTGCAATATTCAATTTTACACAGATGTTTTCCAGACATAAGATAAACACTAAAATCCAGAAAGTGGCAGTAATAAAGGTGAATCCCCATCTTTAGCATTCCCTGCTCTGATTTAGGCTCTCTTTTCCCATCTGCACACCCATAAATACAGTCCTTGGACAAGTTCAGGAAGCCTTTGAATTTTATGCAGTGGTTGTTACTGTATACATCATGTTATGGCCAGGTTGGAAATTAATCCTCTAGAAGATTCTTCTTGGATCTTTCTTTAATATGACTCAGCTAGAATCTATTTCTAGACAAATAAGCAGGAAGCCTACAGAAAATCTGTTAACAAAGCAGAGATAATTTTACATGGCTATGATAATAGGAGGATGCTTTTTTTGACTTTAAGGATTGGCTAAGTCATTAAATGATAATTCTGTAATGAAATTTAGTAAGCTTAGTAATTTTATGAATCATGTTCTGTGCCAATGATGATGTTGGCATTCTTGGCATAGAATGTAGGAGTTGTGTAACTAAACCTTTTGGTTTCTGTTTCTGAACTACTTTTTTTCATTACTGAACCATAAACACTTCTCCCTGACCTGAAATTTTGACCTAAGATTCTCTTAAATTAATAGTTCTGAAGTTTTAGGAGTAAGAATATAATTCAAGTATTAGAGATATATTTCATGCAAACATAAGTCAAAATGTGTCAGTTGTAAGAGAAATAGTGAGATACCGTTTCACAAGAAAAATAATACTATAAAACATAGCAGCTGCTTCTAGGCGGGAGGAAAACTTCAGATTTGTTCCCTGTATCTTGGCTTGATGCATGGGCAGATGCAGTTTGTGTGAGTAGAGGATAACAGGTAGTAGCTGAGTTCTCATCATGGAATCGTAGAATAAACTAGGTTGGACAAGACCTTTAAGATCATCAAGCTCAACCATTAGTCCAGGACTGCCAAGGCCACCACTAAACTGTATCACTGAGGGCCTCTTCTATGCAGTTTTTGAACGCTTCCAGGGATAGTGATTCCACCTCTCTCCTGGGAAGCCTGTTCCAATACCTGATCACCCTCCTGTGAAGAAATCTTTCCTAATATCCAATCTAAACCTCCCCAGTGCAGCTTGAGGCTGTTACCTCTTGTCCTATCGCTTGTTGCTTGGGAGAAGAGACTGACCCCCACCTTAATACAACCTCCTTTCAGGTAGTTGTAGAGAACAGTAGGGGCCCCCCTGAGCCTTCTCTTCTCCAGACTAAACACCAGTTCCTGAGCCATTCCTCATCAGAATTATTTTCCAGACCCTTCACCAGCTTTGTTGCTCTTTTCTGGACCCACTCCAGCACCTCAGTGTTTCTCTTGTAGTGAATGGCCCAGAACTGAACACAAGATTCAAGGTGTGGCCTCACCAGTGCCCTAGTACAGAGGAATGATCATTATCCTGGCCTTGCTGCCACACTATTGCTGATACAGGCCAGGATGCCGCTGGCCTTATTGGCTGCCTGGGCACAAGCTGGTTCATGTTCAGTTCCATCAGTCAGCACCCCCAGGTCCTTTTCCGCTGAGCAGCTTTCCAGCTAGTCTTCCCCAAACCTGTAGTGTTGCATGGGGTTGTTGTGGCCCAGATGCAGGACTCGGCACTTGACCTAGTTGAACCTCATACCAGTGCTCACAGCCCATCCTTCCATCCTGTCCAGATCCCTCTCTGTAGAGCCTTCCTATCGTTCAGCTGATCAACACTCCCAGCCATCTTAGTACAGAGTTACTGTAGATGTTTCTAAAGAGACTGTGTGATACCACCCTAGCGTTTCCTGGTATCTTGCACTTTCTTGGAGGTTTTTTTTTGTTGTTTTTTTCTTGTTTGTTTGTTTGTTTTTAAGTATGCAATAACTCATATTCTTAAATGGTATTCTTCATTAAAGGACAGGGAAAGCTGAGAGGACGGTAGCAAAAATCTTGTGCTTTCCTTGATAATGAAGAATCACCCTTGTCATTAGGCAAGCCTTTGTTCTTGACCATTCATTAACTTTTGGTTATCTATTACTTGGTTGTGATTAGGAAAACTGGCTTAATAAAAATGACCCAACTTCTCTGCACTCCAAATAATATTTGAGACAGTAGTTTATCTTTGTTCTATTCCTGGTATGAGGTCAGGGCAGTGGTAAGGCTATAGAAACCTCTAACTCATGCACTCATCTACAGCTGCATAATTGTACGTTACTGGCAGTAAAAAGAAAGCAACTCTCAACTTGTGTTTTGGATTACTGGTTACATTTGCACAACTATTAGGAAAATCCAAGATTGCTTTCACATCAATGAAATAAATACACTCTAAAAATTTAAATCAAAATCTGAAATATTTTGATTCACTTCAGAGTGTAATTTTATACATTTGAAGTAAATGCTATGTACCTGTCATTTCTAGTGGGGCATCACATCTACCTCCTATTTCCTGCTACCTGATCTACTTTTAATACCTTGCTTACTATTGCCATGTGAAGCCATTAAGCACAATGCCTTCCTTTGTTCAAAGGCAGACATCCTCTGCTTCAAAGTAAGATGTGATGCTTCAGAATGAGATGAGTTGCAAAGCAATGAAAGTAAATGTGGGAACAGAGATCAAAAGGCTACTGGGCAAATAAGTATAAAGAGGTGGGCTGATTCAGCTGGTTAAGTGCATATCCTTATTCCTGGTTAGTATTAGTGTTGTTTTTGGACATGCCTCAGGTCAGTTCCCATTCATTCTCCAGCAGAGCTTTCCACTGTCCCTTTATTCCTCCCTAAAATGCTTATTAGCAACCAGCTCATGTGTTCATTGAAGCTGTTTTTTCTGGTCCTGTGCCCATGCTTCATAACAGGAGAGCTGTCTTAACTGTTCTAAAGGTGTCTTTCAGCTGAAGTCTTGTGTATGTTACACCGTTAATGTTTTTAAATACTGTTTTTTTAATAATTATTTTTAAAAAACCATGTTTTTAATACTGTTTTTTAAATAATGTTTTTAATACTGTTAATGTTTTTAAATGAATGAAGAACAGGGTTTGAATATAAAAATTTCTTATTCTGTTATGAAGGGCTGGGAGGCGTTGCTTTTTGCTTCTTAGTTAATATACTCTACATAGTGATGTGTGTAGTGTGTTGTATTTGATGGTGAGATTTTCATATGAAGATAACTAGGATAACTGGAAGAAAATGTGTACTATAAAAGCATAAGAAATATGCAAGTTTTTACAAAATGTAATATTGCCCACAGACTGACTTTTCTTTTTTGTCAAAAAAAAAAAAAAGGTGGTAAACTAATGTGAATTGGTTGGAAAAATCAGAGTATATAGCAGAAGGATCCTGATAGTCCTCAAGTCCAAGGTCTGGATAGTTCTAAATGCTTCATGCTTGCACTGTAGCAGCTAACAGCTCTCAAGTCTAGTAGTGGTGTCAGAAATATATTATGATTGTATGTCAGCAGAATCTGCTCTGGAAAATCTCAAGTCTCTAATGTCAAATTATCAATATACAGAGAGCACAGAAACCTAAACCTCACATTTTTCTGTGAAAATTTCCTGCATATTAATCTGTTTATGGTCTGTTTACTTGCATATCAGAATTGCTTTGGAAGGAATAAAAGCCAGCTGTCTTGTCCTTTTCCATGTTATGTAGCTGAAAAATAGCTAGTAAGATCTTGTCATTAGTTTAAAAGTGTTTAGCAAAGAGTTTAAAAAAACAACTGAAATGCTAAGTCCAATGTGATTAGACCACAAATTTTTGTATCAGTCCACAATTCAAATAAAGTAACTCTTCTCTGTCTACCCATGTCAGTGGTACATACCCAGGTAGATAGTTATCTTCCTTAGGCTAGTGGTTTTTATTCTGGAAGTGATTAAACAACTGTCAGGTGGTTACAGCAATCATTAGTGTTCCAAAATACAAAAATTCCCACCACTTACGTGTGCTTTTTTTGTTGTTGTTGTTTGGTACTGGTGAAAACACATTGTGGCCCAGAACTTTCTACTATGTTACTATAAGAGGTTTTTATACTGTTACTGTATTTTGAAATTAACTGTTGTATCTTTATAGCTTATCTTTCAGTTTTCTACTTGGAAATCCCCAATTTACCTTTTAACAATGCTAATAAGCAGAGTATTGCTCCACAGAATGAACAACACTCTGTAGGAAGCATTTAATTTTTGTATCAGATCCTTCAGTCCATTGTTTAATACTCAGGCACCAAAATCTGTAGTTTTTGTGGACTTCCCTCAAAATGCATATGGGAGTTCCATTTTTTTTTTTAATGAAAAAAATACTTATTTAAATGCATCTCTCTTTTCATCTGAATGTGTCCTTTCTGCTGTTTTAGCACTGAAGGCGGTGGTCCTTTCTTTTAAAAACCTCTGCCAACTCAGGGAATTGTCTCTGTGGAGCTGTAGTATGTAAGCCTGTGTTTTTAGGTCATGTTCTGAATTCAGTCCTAAAGAAGTGTGTGTGCTGATTAGTCTCTTCTCTGGGATGGAAAAAAGATAGCGTGCTAATTATCATGAGCCCTGGAGAGGAAGGTGAATGAATGGGCAAAACTGTGAATGCTTGAAAGTGAGGAAGGTAGTTACTGGAGAGTAGAGTTGAATCTAGTGTATATCTAGCTTCTGCTAGCTGCTCTTAGGTTTCTAGTATGCCAGATTTCTGTGTGATACTGGCCACATAAATATTTAACTTGTGTTTCTTGATGTAATGTTAAAGTAAATGATCATTGTCTAGATTAGTGTTCCATATTAACAAATAACACTCTATCCTACTCGGTGTTTAATCAAACAGCATTTCAAAACTGGATTAAAATAATATTTATCATCAAACAATAGGATTATTCTCCTCAGGAAGAGGAAATCTTTGCTTTACAGTTCTATGGCACTGAATCGCTGTCAGACCAGATATATGGGCATATTAGTCTGTTAAAAGTGCTATAGTTATTCTTGAAAAATGACCAGGAGAATAGTTCAGGTTGTACTTAAGTTTTTTCAGCAGCTCAGTTTGCTGGAGTATAAACACAGCTAACTTTCAAATAATAAGAAAACCAAACCAGAAAGCCCCCAAAACAACCACAAAATCCAACCAACAAAACGAAACCCCAAAAATCAAATGCTGATTGTGCTTTAGAAAATAATTAGGATTCAAGCATAATTAAATAATAAAAAGTTGTTATTTGTCTGGCAACAGATGCCTTCAGTGTAGTGTGAAAAATGAAGATAGGCATTCTTTGATTTGGATTTCTGCACAGGCTGAAGAGCAGACTTGTTCTCATAAATCTCTGCATCGTGCATTGAAGCTTTCCCTGTATTTTTCCAAAGCTGTTTGGATATGTAAGCTGCTGGCATAACAAATCATCAAGAATCAATCCACTGAGAAAACAGCTTTAATATTGAGCCTAAAGGACTTTATAAAACTTTTATACATACCAACCAGGCTGTGAGAGGGGAAGAGCTATCTAGGCTTCCCAGTGTTCCCTGACAGAACTTTTGGGAAATGAATAAAGCCACTTCTACTTATGCCCGTTTTAATTAAATTTGTCTGAAATTACCAACCAGCAACCAAATAAGTATCATCAGCTTTTAGCATGTTTCATTAATGTTTTTTAAAAAAATTTAGGAATGACAGATTCTCACATTACAGTACTTAAATGAAAAAAGCATTAAATATTTTTATTCTAGTTTATTAAAATGAGTAATGAGGCAGATATTCTTTTCATATTGAGTAAATACTTTAATATACTTGTCGATACATTTGTAGTCATTGACACTGTAGTGTAACGAATTGGAACATAATTTAAACATTTATTGTATGCATAAATGTTCTTGTCACTAGTTGCATTTCTGTCACTTTCATAATGTCAAACAGCTAATAGTGTGTATAATGTATGCGTTCTGTTATTAGTATTTTTTTCTTTTTCTAAAGAAGCATCTAATTTCATGCTAGGATCACTTGGTACCCACATGATCACAAGGGTTACTTAAGACAAATGAAAAGCTGTGGCATGTATTGGTAATGCACTTTCAGCCCATATAAACTTCTCAGAAGTTGGGCGTACCTGGTAAAGAATTCTCTACAGGGAACTGGGAAAAAAAAATAATAAGGGGGAACAAACAAAACATCACAACAAAGATTCCCAAACAAATCCCCCAAACAGACTAACAAATTATAAGCATTATAGATGTATGTTTGTAATGAATTATTTTCTCCATTTTAACAAATGACTTTGTCAGGATTGGCTTTTTTATGTTATGTGAAATTCAGTGTATTTTTAGGTTTACAGTGTTGTGCAAATGCAAGTTAGTAATATTTTTGTTTTGTTTTGTTTTTCCTAAGAGACGACACCAGTTATTCTTTGAAACTAAATCTGATTTTTAGAACGTTTTTTCTCCTGAGATTAAAAATGGGTTTTAGTCCTCTTACAGTGCTTTGGTAACTATTTCCCAGTATAAAGGTTTTGTTCTAATAATAGATGTAGAATATTACCATTCAATTTTAGATAACTCTCTCAATTTATCATAGAGCTGGAATGTATTACTATTAATGCTAAGATATGAAGATTAGTATAGACATTTTACTTCTCTCAGAAGATCATATGCTTAGATTTCACTTTTTAAAATTTTCTATTCTCAAGTGACATGTGTGTTCTTTTAGAAAATAACTACTCTTTTTCAGATTCAGTTATGTGGCTGTTGCGAAAAAAGAAAAATCTGCATTGTTACTGAAATTTTACACCATCCTGTCTTTCACTAGCTCCTGGGTTTGACTCTGAAATTTGTATTAAAGAGCTTTTTAGTTTCTTCACACAAGAAAGGAAGTTCAGATGGATGTGTTTTAACGTTTTGGGAGCACATGTTCTATTGAATATCCAGAATTCCCCTCTGATCTTGATACTTACTTCTTCATTGCAGATGATCAATGAAAATAATTGTAAAAACCAGCAAATGATGTAGATCAGCCTTGTACAAACAATATTCAAAGCGCTTTTATTGTGAGAGGCATTAGTGGCACTATTGCATGGGTCAGAATCATGTTTCTAGAAAAAGTAACTGTGGTCTTACTCCTGAGAGATAAAAGAATTTTGTGGTTGAAGCACAAGACTTTGCAGTACATGGGGTTGGGGTTTTTTTGGCAGTTTTTCAAAAGGTTATTTTGATTTTATCAGAAATTTTATTATCCCTAAATCATGTTTCTTCTTTGTCTTGGTGTATGTTCTTATGGCCTATTAATCTGTAGTAGCTGCCAAAAATGGTATTTCAGAACCTTTGAGGGGAGGCAAATTGTGCTTTTTACACCTAAAAATATCAAAGTTACTAAATTAAAGCATAGGGAGGGTTTTATATTGGCACTGATGCTAGTTTAGGTCTAGCACAAGAGCAGTCAGTAAAAAGTTTAAGAAAGAAACTTTTCTTTACAAAAAAAATAATCTCAAACCAAACAAAAAGCCTAGAGGATGAATGGGTTTGGAGCAGTGTCTTAAGTTACATCAGGGCTTACTTTTGAGGTGGAAGGGTTTTATTTTTCATAATCTCTCTAATCAGGTGCAAAAAAATTTATGTTCATTGATGAACCTCACTTTTAGTGTGCTTGGGGTTTTTTCATCAGAGGATTATTTTCTCATGTATCTGTTACAGGCAGGTTTTGCTTTACAGGAGAAAAAAAAATTAAAATGTTTCCCTGGTGCACATTTATGAAGCACATCCCTTCCCTGCAATTCTTCCTGAAGGATCTTAGTTTAAAAAAAAAAAAAAAAATCAGAAATAAGTGGTCTCAATGCAGTCTGTCCTTTTATTCAGGCAATTTGTTACTTTTTAGAGCTAGTATTTCAGTGATGTGAGCCAGCTGCCCTAGTTACTTCAGTTTTCATACCAAAATGTCCTAATTGAGTAAATTAATTTTTTTCCTTTTTTATGAACTCCTAGAGATGAAAAGAGAATTTAAAAATGACCTAAAATATAAATGTGTGCCTAAAGAAGGAAGAAACACAGACCTTATTTTTTTGGACCTAAATTTATCTGGGGCTTAAGCTGGAAGAAACTGCAAGCTAATTTAATTTATGGCAGCTACATAGAATACAGGAGAGTAGTCTATATTTGCTGAATGTTGCTGGAAGGTGTTCCCATACGTTAATATTAGATCATTTGTTCGAACCACTTTGGATTCTTGAGTTGTGAGAGTTGAAAAATCAAAGAGGAATTCCAATTGGAAGGGACCTCAGGAGTTATCTAGTCCAACTTCCTGCTCAAAGCAGGGTCGTCTCTGAGATTAGAGGTCTCTAGTCCAACTTCCTGCTCAAAGCAGAGATCAGACCAGGTTACCCAGGGCTGTATGCATTTGAAAAACTTCAAAGTATGGAGACAGGCAACTGACCACTGGTTGTTGACTTGAATGGCTTTTGATTGGCTCAAAATCTGTCTTAGAAACATAGTATTTTCGTTAAGTTTTACTATATCAAATTGGTTTAGTGATCTAAACAGGTCTGAACTGTCCTGAACTAGTGGAAGACAAAACCCCTGAGGTAATTGTAAAGAGAAAACCTTTAAGTTTAGGATTGGTTTTCTGTCTTCCAGTGTCTGCAGGACCAAAGAGCTGGACTAGAAGTAGAAGGCTCTTTCCAGTTGGCTCTTTCCCAATATTCTTGCCACCTGTAAGAATACATGCATGATCTGGGTTCTCAAAATTATCTTTTTTGTATTTCTTTTTCCTCGCTTCTTTCTGGCTATATGGCCAACATGTCTGCTTCCATAGAGAATTCTGTTTTTTCCACAGAAGTTATTCGAGGTTTAACATATTGTGCATGAAAGCAACCTGTGCTGCCAACTTCTGGTTTAATTTATATGAATAAGGCTCAGCCAGGAGCCTGTAGAATTCAGAAATGAAGGGAAAAAGTTCATCTTCTGACTAGCAGTGGACCTGTGTTTTCCTTCATATCCTCAGGAGTTGATGAACTGGATTTGTCTCCTTGGCAAATGACTGAGGCTTTTAAGCATACTAAGGTTTGAATTTGACTACTCTTAGAAAGAGTATGGTTGATCCAGCTCTTGCTGTGCATATTTGCACAGTAAATGCAAGCACTTTTATGGCAAAACCACCTCTGGGACTGGAAGTATTGCAAGAGAGTGATAAAAATACTAAGTGCTTTGCAGTATGATATCCTGCTACTATATTCACTAAAAATAGATTGTGTGGTATATAACTTGATCAAGAAACATCATTTATCACCAAGAAAAACAAATATCCAATAAACATTTACTTTTCCTATGCAGTGTAGATGATGCCCTTACATTTATGCATGAGATACACGCTGCATATCAAAATTACCTGTCTGGTTTGGGCCCACTTTAACGGCAATGAGCCATATTTCATTCAAACATTTACCAGTAAAAAAAAGAAAGTTTGGTATATCTGAATCATAGTAAGATCTGCTCAGTACCTCTGGACCCACTTAACACAATTTCTCTGGTACTTAGGGAAAAATATAGTATTACTTACAAGTGTACCTAAAATTTCTTTACTGTTGCAGGTTATTTTAGTATCTGCTAACAAGCTGACTCGATACATAGAACCATGCCAACTAACAGAAGACTTTGGAGGATCTCTCACCTATGATCACATGGATTGGTTGAATAAGAGGCTGGTTGGTTTTCTGGTTTTGTTGTTGTTTTTAAATATCTCATTCTTGAGCCATGAAATTTTTGTGTAGGAACTGCTAAATGTGTAGAAAGTTCGTATGTGTAGTAGTTAGTTGAAATGCATGAATAATCTAATGATGGCAGCTAACACCATATTTGGTCAAGTGTTGATGATGTAATCAATTTGCTAAACCAACAAGTTACTTAAGGAAGCTCTCTTGTAGACCCTTACTCTAGAAGAGCCTGAATGCATGGTATAGTCTGTACAGAGGAAAATTGTTTGGCTGCTGCTAAGTGAAATCCAAAACAAGGAGGAAATATCTGGAACTCTGCAGATCTTCCTAGGTTATCTCTTAAGCCTTGGTTTGTGTAGCAAAGATCTTTTCTAGTTTAGTAGTAGCAGATCTTTTCTAGTTTACCCTGAAACTTAAGTAGTCCTAAATAGATTAAGAGAGGTTGCTCTGCAGGCTATTGATTAATCACTTTTTAACACCAAAAAGACCTTGAAAGCTATTGTGCATGTCATTTATGCTATCGGTTCACACTCAGTTCTGTTAAAAAAGCAAAACCAAAAAATCAACCCTTAGAAATCTCGTACAAAGGAATCATCTGAGAGGTACCCATTGTCTGGCTATACAGGCCTTGTTATCTGAAATCAGATGACCCTATATTCAAAGAAACTGATTAGGATATTTCTTTTTACATAATATATCTTTCTTTCATCTTACTTATTCATTACAATATAGCCATATTAGTAGTGATTAAGAACTGCACTCTTGACAGAGTTGATTATTTTGTTTTGTTCAAGTGAGCTGTCAGATGCTGGCATAGCACGCCTTGATTCTCAAACATTATTCTTAAGATTTGCTTACAGGTTTTGCAGGAGTCTCAAATTTTTCAGTATTTCAGAATTCAATCTATCTTTGTTGTATTCAGTGTAACATTTACTGTCTCCTTAGGCAATCTTAGTGCTCCTAAATGTTCCTTGAACAAAACTTACTTTTTCTACTCTTTTTACCCTACTATCTGAATGTTGGGAAATAATTACACTGTGTAAAGATGAACTAGTGGATAAGTTTGCACTTCAATACTGCCACTTTATATGATTTTAATTTCTTAAATTAAAACCTGACTCTTATTTAGGTATTTGAAAAGTTTACGAAAGAATCGACATCCTTACTGGATGAACTTGCTCTAATTAACAATGGAAGTGATAAAGGAACTCAACAAGAAAGAGAGAGGTGTGTGATTCACTTTTTGGAATCAATGCTTTTGGATTATAAAATTTCATTGGAAATCCAGACAATATGAAAAATATGATATGCCTTAAATATTTTAAAATGTGTAAAGAAATTCAGAAAGTTGTAATGTAGACTACGAAATTCACCTCTGTGTGTGCAGATGGATGCTCATTTGGCTATCGACTACAGGCAGCTGTACTGCTGTTTTGATAGGAGTTGAAAAAGTGAGGACTTTACTGAATGAGGAAATAAAACAGGTAGTCTCTTAACAGTTTCAGGTAGCTCTGGCCTTAGTTAAAATTTTTAGTGCTAGTGTAATGCAAATTATTAATAATGTTTGTTACTTTATTATGTTTATTATTACTAATAATGTGTTTGTTTGTTGTTTGTTTTTTTTTTCAAGATCAATAGATTTGAACTTCCTTCCATCAGTTGACCCTGAGACGGTATTGCAGACAGGTATAGTAAGTTGAAAAATGGTCAATAAAGTAACATTTATTTTTAAGCCCTGAGTGAAAGCACAGAGGGTACAATAATTATCTTAGCCATCATCACAATGTAACAAGCTTATCAATTAATGTCATATTTGTAGGGTTAAAAAAAAGTGTTAAAAAATAAGTGGAAGATCTCCAAATGCATTTTAAATACAATTTTTAATAATGCAATAACATCTTTACAGAATTACCATAATTAACATGTTCAGTTTTGAGAATACATTGTTCCTAGAGGATGTCAGTATGTTGGCCTTACAAAATGGTCTCATTGCCCACCAAATCCGTATAATATAGATAGCATTTTCTGACACAGTTCTGATAATGTGCATCAACCTAGTTTTGAGCTGACCATCTGTGAAAATGAAGCACACCGTCTCCTGACTCTGCTACTTAGACTCTCCCTTCAGCATTAAACATTTTGTTGTTCTTTGATTGAAATGTTTTTTGGATTTTTATGCTCAGTTTCTTACTGACAATGAAGTATAACAGACTGATTTGGACTAGAAATTTATTGCAAGGTTTGTGCCTTTGTGAAATAGGAGTAGTGCATAGCGTTAAGGTGGTGATCAGAGTCTGAGTGCCCAGAATTCTTATCTTACAGCCTCCTACAAACCAGTGTGTGGCTCACAGATAACATTTTCCTTGGAGAACTACTAGTTTTATATGCCCTCTGTGTAAAGCTAGTTTATTTCTATGTGGGATAACATCGTTTGAGTTAAAAGGTGAAACAGTTGTTCCTTGCTGTGGTCTTTAAAGTTTTTAAAATATGAAGTGTCTGTAGACACTGTCACTAGATTTTAGTCTAATTGTGTGTCCTCCTCTAATGGTGAGATTTTTGATCAAAACAGCACTTCAATTTTGTGTAAGCAGATGGCCCCCAAGAACATTACATTCTGTGTTATTTAGATTAAAAAAAGGTTTTAACCTTGAAAATGTTAATCCTTTACTGCTGAAAGAATACCATAAAATTTAAAATCATCCCAGTAGAACTATGACTTGTAAAAACTTTAAAATCTGCTTGCTCTGCAGCTATCTGTGCCTATCTTTGTAGTAGAATAAAAGATTAAATCTAAGATATTTATTTCTCTAGTATGGCAAAATGAATTTTTAAGATGTTTGTTTCAAAATAATATATACTGAGTAATTTAAAGTTGCTTGCTGCAATCTCCAAAGCCCCATGACATTTTGATTGTCTAGATAATACCAGTTGAATTTAGATACTATATTTCTGCATCTTCCTTGAGATATTACAATTACTATTCTAATGGTACTTCTTCCTTTTGGTGAACTGGCACCTTACCATTTTAAGACCTGCAGAATTGATGACATAGATTTTCACTTTTACACTACCATTTCTTTAGTGACCAAGCACAGTTTTATTTGCCGACTTGTTCATTGAACTTTTGGGGAACAAATTGATGATCTGGGTTTTCTGGTAGTATGGTGTTTATATCCTGAGAATTTTACCACATCTTAACAATAGCATTCTTCAAACTATTTAAACGAAGGATTAAATAGTCAAAGCATACTATATTTGCATATATGAAAGTTGTTACACTCTAGAGTCTGTGCTTAAGAGCACACAGAAAAATATAAGAAAAGTAAGAAAAAAAACATTAATCAATATACTTACTGTTCAGCTCCGCACTTCCTTTGAGTTTTGTACTTGCTATAAAAATCCTGAAAGGTAACAGAGATATTGTATGCTCAGTTTGTTAGTGCTTCTAGGTCATTTCATCTAAGAATATGAATTGAGAGAAATAAGTAGGATGCTACACAGTATTTTGAAGTAAACCAGAATACAGTTGTTTCAGGATTATGTTTTGCAGTTGTTTCTTTACATTAATCAATACTATGTTAATATAAATGTTAGTTATGGTATCTCATATATATGTAAAATATAACACGTGATTTCTACCGTTTTTAATGACTGATACAACACCATAAAGTTTGGCCTATGCTCTGCATGAAGTTGTATCATTAAATGTGCCCGATGCATGAAACAGCATTAACTGCAAAAATGTACCACTGGATGGTCTAAAAGCCAGCATGCTTACTAATAACTTCTGTGCTTGTTTTTTTGAATCTAAATTAACCACATCATTATATGTATTCTTAAAGGTCATGAGTTACTATCTGAATTACAACAGCGTCGATTCAATGGTTCAGATGGAGGGGTATCCTGGTCTCCAATGGATGATGAACTACTTGCTCAGCCACAGGTCATGAAGCTCCTAGATTCACTCAGAGAGCAGTATACCCGCTACCAGGAAGTCTGCAGACAACGTAGCAAGCGTACACAACTAGAGGAGATTCAGCAGAAGGTAATGCAGGTAAGCTAGGAGTTGTTCTTATATACTGTGAGGCAGAGGTTTGAATTAAAGTCCTAGACTGCATTTCCTACAAAAGCAAAGCTTCAGAGGTGAGAGCGTCATGCTTCCTTTCACCTCTCAAACTGCAATGTGCTAGTTTTACTTGATGCTTTACATTGAGGCTACCGCGGTGACCTTCCACAGGCTATTCTTGTACGTGGAGGTGATTCAGCCGTCATGCTGAAGAACCTTCCTGTTGTCCCTTTGTACACTGTGGCAGTGTACTGCTGGTTTCGTACTTTGGAAACAGGCATATAATTAGCATTTTCATCATTTTTTCAGCAGTCTTGGTAAAAAAAATCAAGGAAATGGAATTAATCTATTCCTCATGTTTTGTTGCTTGAAATTAGATTTACCTGCTTTTAAGCTTCTGTATAATTTGAATATGCAGAAAATGGAATGGATGTTGCTTTTAACCTTTCAACATTGACATTTCTAATGTGTGAGGAGTACAAATCAAGTACTTGCACTTCACAATGTTCCAAGTATGGGTAGAGATAAAAACTAATCAGTGTTGTTATTTCTTACAGTGAAAATATAAATCTACTGAGGAAATTTTCACTTTGAATCTAATAATTTTATTATTTATCAAATATTAAAAAAAAATCACTTATGTAGTAACTCAGAATATTATAAAAAACCCCAAATGCTGATAACGTTGAACTGGAAATAAAAAATCTGTAAGATATGAAAATAGTATTATACAGAACATGTTAGCATGGCTGTCAATATAATTGGGTGAGATTTTTCTTTTCCTCTGTGTTAGAGTGGTTGAATAAGATATGCCAATTGAAACAAAATTTATAATGTACTTTGGAAGGTTGACATTGTTAATGCATTTAAATGGACTTTTTTCTAGGATATTAGCCTCATTTTGCGGTATTTGTATAAGAAGTAGTTATTTGTTCACTCTGTCTACGCAATGGATGCTGTGTAGTAAGTGAACTGAGTCTCAGTACAGAGGAAAAATGTGTTTCACTGTTTTACCCAACTGATCAGTTTTATAAAGTGCATTTATATCTAAGTGCCATACATTATATGGGGAAAACTTATTAAATCTAGAAATTAAAAGCTGATTTAGTTTCCTTTTGGTTATGGGAGAAAATTAGGCTAACAGACAAAAGTAAGAAGATAATTATGGACTAGAAGAAACAAATAGATTGAAAGTGCTGTGAATTTCGTTTGCCAAAATAAACCGAAGTTGCAGTATAACGTGCAGTATTTTCAGCTGGAATGGGTGTTTACATTGAAAGGTTGTTTCTTTTTTTTTTTTTTTTTGTGGGTTTTTTTTTTTTTTTTGTGTTTTGATTTCCTGTTAGCTTTCATTAAAATGACATTCCTACTTTTTGTATAGCTGCTTATATTGCTAGTCGCTCCTGGCTTGCTTTTATGTTCCTCTTTAATTTTCACGATTTGAGGCTTCTGCTTTCTGTGAACTGCTTAGCTCTTACTCCTGTCTCAAAGCCCTCTTATCCATAACCACCTCTCTTCCCTTGTGGCTTCAATATCATACCTTCTCTTTTTAACTACCCCTCTTAAATTCTTTTCCATAGTTTTGTTTCCCTTTGCTTTATCTTTGATTCTGCAGTGCAAAGATGGCTCCGATTTCCAGGCATTATCTGGTGAGCAGTTCTACTAAACAGACTGCTGATAAACAACTCTGTATATTATGATAAATCTTAGCTTTGTGCTTTGTTAAGCAGAGTTGGTATTTTTCTGATCTTCACAAAAATTAACATCAGGCCTTGCAGTAGTCTAGTCATTAACCATTTAAGGATATATTTTATGAAAATAACATCACTTCTTTCTCAAGTATTTGTTACACAAGAATGGCCATGTGCTAAGCTAACCAGTTTTGGAGGCAAGGCAATAGTTGCTGGAAACTTCTAATGGGGAGGTGGTCTTGGTCACTGTTTCAGACTTGCATGAGAACTGTTAATTCCGTGTGTGAGTTTCCAGGCCACTGAGGTTATGGGAGGACATCTGGGTGCCTTCACTTCTAGGTCCATTCCATGTTTAACTAACAACAGCTGTGAAGAAGTGCTAAGCACAAGAAGAAGTTTCTGTTTAAACAAAAAGAGCCTGGAATGGTAGTCTTAATTTGTCCTAGAAATGATAGAAGTAAGGAAGACTGAGGATGCTTTTAAAGCAAAGAGTATATGCCCTGAAACAGCGCTTTGGGTGACCGTGAGGTGGGGGGAAGAGGGTGGGAAAACACAGACATGATAGCTAAAAGGTGTGTAACCTTTGAGTAACCTTCTGTAATGGTGATGGTCATTCTTGATTGCTGTTGTGATGTAGCCTAGTGGCACTAGGAAAATGGTCTCATTTGTCTTCATGGTTATGGTGTTACATTGTGTATTGTACAGTATTTCCTGAAAAACTGTGTGAAACTGTTTTGTCATCTTTGTTTAACAAAAGTCACGTTAAAGAGAGGAAGTTGGCTTCCTATGCTGTTTCATTAAGGTTCAGAATGTGGGGGTATTCCTGCATTTCCTCGCTTCAGGATTACAGTAGTAAGTGATTTTTGCACTAGGTTCTTGATATTTAAAAATCATAATAAAAATATTGCCATGGATATCATCTGATAATTGAAATGTATAAAAGGAAACAAAAATTAGAGATACCCTTTGCTTTGAAAAATATTTACATCAAATGAAATAGCTTAATAATAGTAATAATAGAAAGCCAATACTGTAGTCCAAAATTGTATTGCCATGACCCTGCAGAGTTTTCTGCAAAAGTAGATCTCGTGAGATGTGGCCATTAAGAATTTGTAAGAGGCTTTTGTTATTTGAATAGAGCAAGTTGAAAGACATAGATATATAACATACTAAGTTGTTGGGAAGGGTAATTTTGGAATAAGTACATATCCTGCACTTAAGTACAAAGTAAGGAAAATACTCTGAGCCGTCAGGTTGAGTAGAGCTGTACACTGTAATTCACTTAGGCAAAAATAAAAAGAAAAATCTTGTTTGAACACAAGAGGTCCATTATCAAGAAAACTCTGGTTTAAGCTCTTTTATTGACATATATAAGAAATGACAAGTATGTGTGACAAATCTTTTGCTAGCTGCTGCCAGCTTTCTTGAAACTGATTGATAGACTAATGAAAAGTAGTTCACTTAAAGCTTTTGAAGATGTGAATGGGTTCAACAAGACTTCTACAGATCATAAATTTTTTTTGCATAAATATATACTTTGAAATACTTCTGTTTATATTACAGAATTCTTCTTATAACAGTTTTCATGCAATTGATTTGCTACTTTATTTTTGTTACCTTTATTTTATTGACAGGTAGTCAACTGGCTTGAAGGACCTGGATCAGAACAGCTAAGAACTCAGTGGGGAATAGGTGATTCAATTAGAGCTTCACAAGCTTTGCAACAGAAACATGAAGAAATTGAGAGTCAGCACAGTGTGAGATTTTCCATAACCTTTTCAAGTAGCAAAATAATTCTAAGTACATGCAGTTATGAACAATGTATTTTGATTATGAGTATCTAGAAAATTTGAATAGTGCATGATTTTATGGATTTCAGAGAGAAGTTTAAGAACTTAATATATGACCATTACATGTGCATATTACTTTATTTTCTGGTATAGAAAAATACTCATTTCTGTTCTTTTTCTTGGGTTTATGTTACATTACAGTAGTTCTTAAATTTTTATGTTAAGAGGAGTATATTATACTCAGTACTCCAAAGGAAGTGTTGCTTACAGTGCTTTTCTTCTTTTCTGACTTTCCTGGATGTAGACATTGACAATTTTGTCCACTTTTCCTAAGTTCACTTTTCAGTCATGGCAAAGAAAATAGGTCACTGGTTTATAATTTTTCTGATGTACTTTAGAAAAACAGCCCGACTGAAACCTTTAATTGGACTACCCTGGTTCTGTTGGCTACTTTCCTTGATTGGATGCAGAAGTGTGTGTTGTAGGTCAAGTGATTCCTGTCTGCTTTGTCTTCTCATTACTTTAAGCTCTTCAGGTTCTGCTCTGAAAACCAGTACCTTGTCAAGTATAAAACATTGTAACAGTTAAGA
>JANHGB010007678.1:0-27500 GCA_026283785.1 Coracopsis vasa
CAAGAGTGATTTTAAAATTTGAAACAGGTTTAGAGAAGAGCCATTAGAATGTTGAAAGGACTGGTATCATGAAAAAGGGAGTGAAGAGCCAGCTGAAGCAGCTGATAAGAAACATAATGTGATGCTTGAGCCTGATATCTCAAGCTGTTCCTCTCTAGAAGTTATCTGAAGGAAGACAGCAGAATGGCGCTGTCCTTAGGATATCTGTGTTTTGGAAGCCCCTCTTGTGCATTGCTGAACTCACATAGTCTTCCACTGAGATGGACAAGGCTACTTCTTTTCAAAATATCATTGTCAAGATAATAGGACTGCTATTAATATATTTATTACATTCATTGTTATTTAAAAGCAAGCGTGCTGAACTTAATTTTGCTCAGAGGGAATCACCTTGTTTTAATGTAACTGAAATGAATTTTCACCTGTGAGGCATAAACTGTCAGAGCTATTTCATGACACAAACTCTTTCTGTTTTGAGAAAAATTAAGGAAATTCTTCTTTCTTCACTGCAAGAGGTACTAATGAAACAAGAATATTCCAGTCCAGTCACTTAATGGTTTAATTTAAATTTACTTCAATGTTTTGCTTCTATTCTACACTTGCTCACAAATCCTCTTTTTCGGGAGTTGCTTTGGCTTTCCTCAGACCACTTTTCTACATGTATTACTGCAAATACTTTTCCTGGTCATCAGCAGGTCTTTTTTGATGTTGTTTTCTTTTTATTTTATTTTTACTTTTTGCTAATCAAAAAGGTCTAGGCTATCTTGTCCCTTCATACTGTATTACTACCTTCTTAAAGGGTAGGTGCTTAAAAAAGTTGCCTAGCAAGTGGTATTCAACTGAATGCTCCTATAGGGTATCCATCAAATGTTTCCTTCAAATCTTGCTCCTTTAACATGCACTAAGTAGAATTTGGTCTGAGGTCCCTGACTTTCAAAGAAATAATGCACCTTGAAGAAAATGCTATTAGTTTATACTACAAGTCTTAGCATAAAAAGTGCAGCAGGGGACAACTTATATCTTCCAGTATTAACATCATTTCAAAGAAAACATTCTATTTACTTCAAATTCTTTCTTAATTATGTTATTCATTATCTAGTGCAAATCAACTCATCTGCTACTGTTTTCTTGCCTTTCATTAACTTAAATGCTTTCATGTATTCTTTTTTATTATTTTCTAATTTCACGCCTATTTTCAACATATGTACCTACTCTTTACTAGAGACATCACTCAGCATTTTAGCTGTTTAACCAAATTGTCTCATACAGTCAAATTGTCATCTCATATAATTTCCCCTTAAGTATAGAAAATGCCCACCTGAAGCATTATTTTCATGTCTTTGTCATGAGTAACAACCTTCCCCACTTGTAGTTGTTTGAAAATAATTGCTGGAAAACAAAAAACTTTCCCTACTTCATAGATGAAATTAGCTTCAAATTTTCACTAGAACTTCCTTTAACGAAAGGTAAAGTATCAGCAAAACTTATGCACCAAAAAAGTTTCGATTCCAGTTAAGATTTGGACTTGTTTCCCATGTAGCTGTTGTCTGACTCAATATTCAGAGTTGAAAGGAATTTTATCTTTGGAGGAAATGTTGCAACCATCAACCTGATGAATATGACTGTACAGAATGAATTATTTGTATCTGATTTAGAATATTCTATTGGTCCCCATAGTGCTATTTTAATTAGTACTATTAAATTTAAAAATCTTTCTTTAATGGATTTTGGAAGCTTACCAGGATCAGGTTTTATATGTATCTCAATTATTTGTGTTTATTTGTAATTGCCCCATGAAACAATTTTTAAAATTCTGCTTTCTTGGTTTGGATTATGAGTAACCACAAAACAATTTAACTTTTAAAAACACAGTGGAACACTCTGTAGTTTTAGCTGTGTATTAGAATGTTATGTTTTCTGTTAGTTCTTTAAAGAATAATCATATCTCAAATGTAATGTATGCTTTGATTACAGAAATTTCTTTTATATACCTGAAATGTTAATTCCATACAGAACTGAAAGGAAAATTAAAAATGAAAAAAAAAACCCACATGAAAAAAAGAAAGCACAATGTATATTCATTTGCTTCCATTTGAAAGCTCTTGTTTCTGTTCCTAAGGGTGATTCTGTTCTCCCCAGACATATGGTATAGCGTATTTCATAGCTAGAAGTGTTCATCATTCAAATAAAAATTTGAACAATCTTTTGGGCTTAAATTATTCTATACAAAAGCAGTTAGAGAATTCATGAAGGTCCCATGCTATGTGAATGAAAGTGCTGCCATGTCAGAGAAAAAAAGAGGATGAAACTAGTTAAAAGTAGAGCACCCCTGACCTTGGGAAAGCATTCCAATTATCTTCTTTCTGAAATTCAGGATCCAATATTTAACATAAAAAACATATGGGAACTTTTACTTGTTTCCTTGACTCACACACCTTTTCCACTGGTGGCATCTTGTTTTCATTCACCAAATGCCTTGCACCAGCTTGCAGTCACCTTCTTGTCTGCTGACTACCAGACTCAGTCACTAGTACAGTCATCTCCCTTCCTTCAAGCCACAAGTTAGTGCACATACACCACAGGGATAAATGTGACATGAAATAGGAACTTCAGCCCAAGTACTCCAGTTTAATCCAATCTTCTGTGTACATTGTTATGCTGGAAAACTGTTGCTTGTATTCATAAGGAATTTCTCTTGTTAGTAGTCTTAGCAACCACTATGAGCAAAGGACATTTCAATCTGGCTCATAATTATTTATTATTACTCTCAAATCCTCCGTGTTTCATTTGATATATTACCAGAAACTGAGGAAACCAAGAGAGGACACTTGGGAGACTGCTTGTTGTCTGTGGGATAGAATCACTGAGGGAAGGGTGGGATGGTTGGCAACCTTCAAATCACCTACACTCCACAGGGCTCTAGTCCTGCTAGACATTAAATACCATTACTCTGCCCTTCTTAATGCAATCTCACAAGTTGGACAACATGCTATATTAGAGATGAGAGACTTTAAATTTGACATCAGATGTAATGAGCACAACTGCACGAGTTCCCAGCCTCATTTGATTCATACCGAAATTAATACCTCTTGGGCAGGATCTGAGCCAAAAGTCTCAGCATGCCATTCAATTGGGTCTCGAGGGTTTCATACATGCTCAGATTATGCATGCCTTTAATCCTATTGCACATTAAACAGCATGAATAGGACAACATCTTGGTCAGCTGAAATCCTAAAACAATATTTAGATCAGACTAACTGGTACTAAGCATCTTGTACTTAGCTGCTCCCCCAAACACAGTGTTTTTCCTGACAAGTCTTTCGTTGCCCACTGGGTCAGGGATCAAAAAGACTAAAACTTACAAATGATCTCATGCTGGCTTCCAAATCCCAACCACAGAATCTGTGCTTAAAATCCTTTGGAAGAGTAGAAGTAGTCACCGAGGTGCAGCTGCCAATCAAAACTTTCTCACTTTTATTCACCTCATCTGTTTGGATTTGCACACTACTGTCATTCAAACTGTATTTGACTCAAAGCTGAAGCAGCATTTTGTCACAGCTGTACACTCATGCACAAGTGCTGTGTACTCATTAGTGCTTAGAAACTACAGTACAAATAAAATATCAGTTGCATGCTGCAAGAATTACTTATCTTTCCTGCTTGTAGGGGGCTATAATGATTTTGGGGGACAAGTATGACTTTTTTGGAACAATGAAAGTTATTGAGGACATAAAAGTACCTTAAAGATATTTGATAGTTTAGCTGATCAGAAACAGGGTGGAAGTTATTATTGTGGAACACAATGTGGTGTGCTTGTCCAGAAGTTTGAAGACTGGGGCCTTATCAGCTGATTATTAATGAAATGAAGGAAAACTTGGATATATGCAAGGATGAAATTACTGTGATGCTGTTGTGAAAAAGAATGGCAAGTTCCCAACATATATTAGATGAGGGCATTTTATCACAGACCAGGATTACTAGTAACACCGGTGAAGCCTATCATAAGATTTGATTAGGAATATCATATGCAGGACTAGTTGTGGTATTCAGGAAATAGCTCATTTAGCATTATTAAAAGAAGCTTTAGAGGGAATACAATAACTCTAAAATGCAGTCAGTGGTATATACTCAAGAGGAAGAACAGTTTTTAAGTAAAAGAATTAAATTAACATAAGAGACATTATAATAAATTGGTCATTTATCTTGCTAACCAAACGGTCTCTAACATTTTATACAAGAAATTAACTTCTAGTTTCCAAATAAGGCAGCGAAGCAGGAACTTATATGTTAGATGGTGATAAGGAAATATTTTAATACTCACAAAGAGAATTCTTGGGGAAAAAAAAGAGATTAGGCTTGTGATATGAATTATTAGGTATCCAGTGTGCTAAAGGAGTTGAGATGAAACTGAGTGCTGTCTATTTACATTGCATATAGACTTCATCAGTCTTGTACATTGCACTGCTGATAGTCAAGAAATATTTTCATACGTTGATAAACAAGGGTTTGGTCTTTTTTCAGGTAGGCCAGTGTGGTCATAATTACAGAAAAGGCACAGGCAGGATATTCAGATGCTTCTGTTGTTATTCTACTGCAATTAATGTTCAGTGACATACTATTGTAGTTTTCTTATTGACACAGGGTAAAATGGCCACTTGGATCAGCTTTAGAAGGAAAGATTTCCCTTACTTGAAATTTGATGGACTTTTGTACTATGGAGCACATGCTTTCTGGGATTACTTGAGAGATTTATTTAATTGCTTGCCTGACAAAACAGGGACCTAGGTATTGGAAGTAACCGTAACCTCTGCTGTGTCCTTTCTGAGGCATACTGTACTTGTGACTTTTACTGAAGATCTTCATATTTCTTTGGTCCTGGGAAATGTGATAGGTGAAAGAAAGCAGAATAGATGTTATGTGAATAAATCTAAAGTAAACATCTATCACATAGTTAGCTGAGATTGTGAATGAATGGACTCGATGACCCAAGTGGTGTCTCCTAATCCAATCTTTATGAATCTCTCAGGTCCCAACCCCATGGCTACATGTGTTTAATCTTTCCCATGTGCCACCAATTCTCCATTAATCTCGTAGACTCAACACTTGCTCAAATCCCACATAATTCTCACGAATACACTGAAGTATTTAACATTCCCCATCATCATCCTTTTCTGAAGTATAGATGTGCCTTGCAACTCTCAGGAAATTAATCACTTTTCCATCAAAACAGCAATACTCCCAGCAAACGCAGCATATTTTCATACTCCAAACACAAAACCTCACATGCCACTAATCTGCTTTTCAGACTCATAATTTTTCCCTCACCATTTATTAGAATCATCACCCACCCAAACCATCACTCACCTTTCTAAAAGTGAGCAAATTATATCCCATTACCAACAGACAGAAAGACCTCCTGTGTCTGGTCCAAGTAGTTCTTCTAAATAAATCACTCCAACAGAGTTCTGACTTCATGGTCTTTTTCCATGTAAAATGCGTCGTATTTCTTTTAACATATTGCCAGTACTCCTTGGGAATACGTCTTTCTCATCTCAGCACTGGGAAACAAGTCCCTTTATGATCACATGAAAAAAGTTCATTCGAAATACAGAAATACTGAATATTGAATGATGAATACCAAAATAATACTTGTCTTCAGCTGCATGACGAAAAGCAGTGAACCTGATCTGAAACTCTAAAAAATATCTTTCCAAACTGTATTGCCATTGTTACTGCTAAACAGACAGTGGGAAAAACTCTTGAGTGAGCTCTTATTTACCTGAGCAGATTTACACTGAGAATTTGTGCTCAAGAAATATTTCATATGTGTTTAAAAAGAAGTTGAATCTTTATGACAACTTTTCTTGTAAGTAGTCATTTGTCACAGATGGACTGAGAGTATGTGTTCAGTTATTAAAGAGAGGATGTTTTTAATAAACATTGGGAAGAAAACTGGGCTTAAAACTCACCTTTGCCATTCCATGTGTTACCTAGGCAACACTTATATTCTCTTTATATCTGTTTCCTCCTGTGAATGCTTGCTATAGTAATACCTAACTAATTCACAGGGGTGCTGTGACGTGAGCACTAATTAATTCACTCTGTATCGCATTTGGATAAAAGGTGCTACATAAGTATTAATACCATTATTTTTAACAGTATTTGTTTATGCTATGTTAAAACCTTTCAGGCAGTAACCTCCGATTTTAAGCTTTCCTTAAGATTCCTCAAACTGACTTATCTAAACAGTAAGGAAGAAAATACTTATGCAGAAGGGCCAAGAATAAGGGTAGCTATTTTTGAAAAACAGACATTTGAAAAGAAATGTGTAAAATTCAGCAAAGCTAAGGAATAGATAGGGGTTTCTGTCAGGTTAGGATGATAAATGAAAGGGCTCTAGTGGCCCTTCTGTTTGTTTAGACCTCTTGTTCCTGCTACAACTCTGCACAGAACTAGCATTGAAGTGCCTACTGTTAAAACATAACATAACCTGACAATGATCAGCCCAGAGGGCTTTTCCAAGAGAAGGCCATATTGTTCTGCATGGGGAAGTGCTCTAGCTCAAGATGTCCTGAGACATGAAGGAAAGCACCAAGTGCGGAAGACTTTCCAGTACATTAGTAGTATATGAAAGGAGCTGACCACTCGTACATTAATATTGCCTTGTCCTAGAGACTGACATATGGAAAAGCGCTGCATAAGATTCTCTACAGACTGCTTGTTTTCTCCTCGTTTTATATCAACAGGCACAAAGTGTAAAAGATACCAGATTTAACATTACAGGATCTGAACACACTTTGTGTATGGTTAAGATGCTTAGTTTTATATTGTACAGATGACTGAACAATTACAGATCCCATTATTTTTTTACTGTGCACTATTTGTAAAGCCACTACAGAATGTTTACCTTGGGAACAGCTTTGACATTAAGCATATTATATACCAAAAACGCCATTTGTAGTTAAGCAGTTTTCTGCTAATGGCTCTAAAGTACTCTGTTTTCGACTCCAGAGGATTTTTAAATGTCATGAAAGAGACTGGGCTTTATAACATATTTAAGATCTTTATTCACATCTTACACTTCAAATAAAGTAAACCAGTCTGATACCAAGTTAAAATACGAATGAAAGAAAATTATCATGCAAATTAATGCAAAAAAGCATGATAAGAACCTATATTTTCAGAATCTGTACACAGAAATCTAAGCAATGTTGCTCTGATTTTTTAATTTTTTTCTTTTTTTTTTTCTTTCTTTCCTGTTTATTTCTATGTAGGATATTGACATATCAAGATGTTTCTAATTATGCAGTGTAAAGAAGCAGTTAGCATTGAATTACTTGATACCGCTGTACAGGTGGTTTTCATGTATGCCTGAATTTCACAAAAGTTCTCACATCCCAGGAAAGATTATGCTGCAGCCAGCAGTTTTTTCACAGCTTGATCATTTGGCAGATTCATTGATTCACTGCAGCTTTTTTTCATGCCAGCTCTACTAACATGAAAGAGCTGGAAAGGGTCCACAGAGGTAATGCCTGGCAGATAGCTAGTGTAGATCTAGTGCTTCCCCATGCAAAACAAGTCTCTTCTACCTCTGAGATGAACGAACCTATGTACCAAGCTGCCTTGGCCTTGTAATAGCTCAAGGTATTGTTATGGTTGAAGTACAAATGAAGCTATGGGTGAGGAACAAAAACTGAGTTGCAATGATTTAGGTGCTCCTGTCCCCTCAGTACGAGGTAGAAACAAATACATCTTAAAGCTGACTGACCCTCGCACTCCTCAGCCTTTATAGTACAGAAGACTAAATATGCACATTGCAAAATAATGTAGGGAAAAAAGAAAAGCTTATCTTCAGAAGAGTGCTGGAGGACTTTTTAGGGCTTTTCTTTTTTTTTTTTTTTTTTTATGTATTGAGAAGATTGAATTAAAGTTAAAGCACCAGCAGTTTTATTTTAGGGTTAATTTTCAAAAGATTCACAGTAATGCCAAAAAAAGTGTTACTGTTGGCTAATATGACATTGGTGGAAACAACATTTTTCCAGATCCACACACAATGGTTGAATGTGATCAGTTCCCAAGAAATATTTTGGTATTATTTTATATTTCTCTGGAAAATCAAACTAGGAGAAAATAATATTACCTATTTGTAGAACTATGAAGACATCTTCTCTTATGCTGACAGTCTTCCAAAAAAATTTAAATTTTAAAGGAATCCTCACAAACAACATAATTTTCTCACATATAATGAATATTCCCTCTGTTATTCACTAGATCAATCCATGCAGTCAGACATACAGTGAAAGAATCCAAGGTGCAGAGAAATTAGCAATACAAAGAAATCACCAAATCAACCTTTATGCATTTAATAGACTGTGGCACATTCCCTTCAGTTTCAAGCTCTGTATGAGCATATGTTTTCTCTTTTTTTGTTTTCTAGAAAGCACTCAAGGGGCCTCTCTGAAAGTAGCAGGGGATAACACACAAGTTGAGCTTGAAAACACTTCCTGGGCAGGTGCTTCACTCAGTTTGTGGACACTATACTACATGAACGATTCCTTCTGTTTACAGCTATCCTACAACAGCACAAACTGAAGGAAAGTGTGCTACTGCTGGTTTTCCCCAATGTCTTAGAAATTATTAAATGTTCCCATTGAAGCAGATAATGAGGAACTCTGTGGGAAAAGAGGTTTTTTTTCTCGTTTTTTTTTTTCTGCATTTACATGCAGATTGTTTGAGATGCCAAGAATATGACTATTAATGTGCGTGTAAATATTCTTGATTCACATAACGTATTTCAGGCATCAGCCCTAACGCAGACGTTGATATCATAAGCAGGTATCAGCAGGTGGTGGCTAAGTGATGATCTGCTAATTATAGTTCCAAATGTCATTTTATTAATTGTAGCTTAATACAAGTTAGAAGGTGTTTAGCAAGCATGTTTCAGTGCTGGAAATTATAATTGAGGAATGTACAGGATTTTTAGTACTCAAGGTATGTTTTTTTGAGGGTTGACATAACAGAGAGATTAGGATGTGCAAGCCTCACCTAGGGGTCCCCCAGCTCTTTGTGGTACAGTTTCACTTGCTGTCTAGAAAGTCTGGGCAGTTTCTTTTTCTGCTGCTTTACAAAGGCTACAATAAGAGTGCATATTAAAAAGAAGTCTTACTAGGTCGAAGACCTGGCCACTGGCCCCTTGGAAATGCTGCATACAAACCTAGGATGATTGCCTAAGTTGTTACCATTAATGCTCAGTCAATTCTTTACTTTCTCTAGTTTCAACTGAATGTCAAGATCTAACAGACAATGGGAAGGTTTGGCCAAAAATGTTTCCTTGATAGTTATGTCTTATACGAGAATTTATAAAAATAAATATGTGACATAGATTATTGCTTGTAGAGATCCTAAACCATCGAATGTTGAGTTCCTGCACCACTGGATGTTTAATGATGTCAAGCATAGTGGAACAGAGGCAAAAAGAGGATATGACAAATGCACAGACCCTGTGGAATAGGCTATTTGGTGTTGATGAGGCACTTCACAGAAGCATAGGAAATGTGAACTGTGTCCTGCTGAAGCAAAGTAGGAATTGGAGCTCTGGCCTCCCACGTAGTAAGTCTGTATTTTAACAGCCAGGGTACTGTAAAGAACAGGAATGCTTCCTTCTGGGGTCCCTTGTGAGACAAAGCTCATCAGACCTAGGCGCAGAAACACAGGAAAAGACAACTGAGTATTCCAGATGGTCTTAATATTCTGAATCGGGTAAAAAGGGTGGTTTGAACCTCAGGCGTGCTGGGCCTTATTTTGCTTCCTTTAAAAAGAGTTTACCTTAAATGTTCTAGGATTTGGCTTCAGGACACTAGGATTTTAACAGCTTCGTTTTCATACTCTGCAAGTTCAATGTAAATTCTTGAAGCAGTATTTTGGTCAAATTTCTTAGCAAATGTACATATATTCCTGAACACAGTTTCTTTCTGCATCCTCTTGTTTAGGAACCAATCCTGGTAACTTCTTCACCACAAGTGAACTTTTCTGTTTAAGCATGTTCTCTTCCGACATCTCTCTATTTTAGCTACATGTAAGTGAGACTGAAAAGGCAATGTTAAAACATTTGTCTACAAGAGTAATCCTTCTAAGTTTACTAGAGAGTAATTCATCACCTTTAGTCACAAAAATTTGAATTTTGTCTGGCCCTAACTTGTCCTTGAAGACCTGTTACAACTGAAAGAGTAATCTAAAGAAGATTCTAGTGCGTCATGGTCATCATTTAAAAGCAAATAAGCATACACTTCAGGAAGTAATGGCAGGCTGTAGACACAGAGATATGCTGAAAGGAATACAACTGAATCTTTGTGGATGAGGACAGAACCAGAGAGAAGAGCAGTTACATAGAGATGCCAGAAAAACTAGTTTGGCCCACATTTATAACTGAATGGAAGAAGTCTCATACAGTTGGCAGAAAGTGTTGTGTTTTTATAAATGAATTATTTTGAGAAAAGAATAGCTCAGACACAAGAAACAGTACATTTCACTGTTTTGATGTGTTGTGGAGGAGTTGCATATAGTAGAGTCAGAATCTGAAAATATATGAAACTGTGGTTTCCTATGATACAGTAATACTCAATGAGGTACATTCAAATATGAGAAGGTGGTAATTTTGTATGCTGAAGGGTTTAAACTTATAGTAATCAGGATTTTTATCAGGAAATAGAAAGGAAGCAGGATTGTAAATAGGTGTTGAGGTGTTAAAACTCTCACTTTAAAGTTCAGGCCATAACAGGAATAAAATACTTACAGTGGGACACTACTGGCCCATGGCTTGTATTATCCAGTTATGGACTAGTGTTTGGAAATCATGTGAGTACCAAATTATCAGAATGGCAATGTTGCATCAGCATAAGTTGCCCTAAGAAGAGGGAAATAGGAGTTTTACTATCCACTTCTGACCCCTATATTTTCTTCATCTTCATTGAACATATTTAACAACAACGCAGAGAATCAGATTGTTGAGCAAAGCTATTCAGTGGTCAAATGTATGTTGTCAGAGAGTTCATGAAAAAGTCATTAGCTCTCCTCCCCTTCTCTTTCACCGTCAGGCAGAATCATGTCATAAATATAGCCACTTGTCTAGCAGGATATCAATCTATCCAGGTATCACCCACTTCCTGTCTCTGGCCATATGTTTCTGTTATTTATGTCAAGAAAATAGCATTTACACAACCGCTGCTAGTTGTTTACAGAAGTTTAACTCCTGTGATATAGTCCCACTTGTGTTGCATGCTTTTAGCCCATAGATAATACATGAGATTGTACATTTTAAAATATGCTACCACATGCATGATAGAATAAGCACAGACCTGAACTGACAGCACCATCTGCCAAACACAGTTGATGTCAGGGGAATGGTCTCTGCACAATATTCTGCTGCTCCCCCATGAGATAAGGTTATTTTTTTCTCATGGTATAACTACACAAAATTCACCTTGTTCATCTAGTACACAAAATGTTAAGAATCTCAGATGCAGTAGAGATTCAGGCCTCCTAAGAAGCACTGCAGAAGAATAGAGGAAATTGAATAATTCTCACATACGTTTTTCTTGTTCTTACCACTAGTCACATTCTTGTTTACATACTTACACTAGAAATAAACCTGTGAGCAATGTATACACGACACCTAGATACTCAGTGCTCTGAAGTCATGGAAAATTCATAACATTAATCTTTAAATGGCCCATTTGAAAATTATATAGAGCAATCTGCCTTCAGATGCAGTCTAGCTGTTTGCAATGAGATATTAGCAATAGTTGCAGTTTTTTCCCTGTTGAAAACCACATTATTCACAGTCCCTAATGAAGAAAAAGCTAAAGGTGATACTTAACTTGTTGGTTTTTTTCCTTTTAGCATTTTAAAATTCATAAACATTAGCCTGTTAATTTGGACTCATGTATTCAGTCTCAAGAGCTGGCTTTATTTCCAGATTGTCTCCAGAGATAACTGCTAGGATTAGGAAGCAAAGAAAAAGCCTTTCGCATGTCCTACAACAGCAGAAAACTCAAAGATACAAGGTCCCTGAATATACGACAATCATCATTTACAAGGAGATTAAAAAGTCTTTACCAAATGTCTCAAGGAGCATATTTCTGTCCTCAAAGCACCAAACAAGTGACCAGTGTTGTTACCCAGTCAGACTGGCTAGCAGCTAGAATGCCATTTCCTGGGGCTTATTGTCAATGACAGTTGCCCACGTTCCGTGCTGTGATAATCTTATAACCTTAGATAGGTAGAATAGTTCATAGTTGGATCTGTCATAGGCCTGGATTTCCATGTGCATCTTTGTTATGCCACCCATGTGTGGGTTCATGCAGTCAGGATGTGCAAAAATCCCGAAGAAACTGGCACTGTCAGTCTCCCAGTGAATACTTTCATACACGTGAAAAATGCCCAATGTGTTCTGGCTGCATCCAGCTCATTTTGGATGCACAAGTCATGGGTGCCAGGTCTCTTTGGCACACTTCAGGAATGCCTGATCAAAAATATGACAGTCCTTCTGGCAGCTGGAAGTTTGGGCTATCCACAGAGGGGCTTGGATCATCATTTCAAATCCTAGGTTTGCCTGATAGGAACTATGTTTCTCACATTGGAAGTGCTGGATTCCCTCTAGTGACAGGATTGCGGGCTTTGTTTCTGACAAGGTGTCCTATCCTAAATATGAAGAAACACTTCTTAATGAAAATATTTTCAGAAGTGTTCTAGAGGCAAGTTTTAGTTTGGATGAATCAGCTCTTTCCCACAATGAAGTCTTGAGTTGAAGGATACCTGACCATCCTACTTGCTGGTATCTAAATTTCCATTTTGCATACTGAAATTACATTGATCTTGCTATTGTCAAGGCCTTGTCTCACTGCAGATGGCTGTGGAACAAGGTTTGTGCTGTTCTATATTATTTTTTGTTGTAACATAAATGGGTTTGAATGTAATATTTTGTTTAACGTTATGCATTCCTTTGTACTTATTGCAAGTATATTACATCAATACTAAATGACTTTGTAAGGAGAGAACGTATGAAGGACATAAGCAGTTTTATTGTGATTCATTCTTATCATTTAGCTGTATTGTTTGTAAAAGAAAGGTTATCTTTGAAACATCGTACTCTAAGAAACCCTCCAAGACACCAAGGGGTTTGTGTTTTCTTATAGACATAATTTATGTGGAAAGAAAAAATATGTTAAATCAGCATGTTCTCACATTAAAAAGTTGCAAAACAGATGCACATTTTCCATTTATAAATATATTACATTTTTTAAACACTCTGAACATGACTATATGGGGGTCATCTAAGGGGATGGATAAGGAGCTGACTGAGAGCTTGAGGATCAGGATTAAAGGAAGGGCAGGGACAGGGGACATAATAATGGAGGTTTGCTACAGGCCAACCAAACAGGAAGACCGAGTGGATGAGGCTGTCAGGAGCAGCATCATGTTCACAAAACCTGGTACTCATGGAGGACTTTAACCACGCTGATATCTATTGGAAGGACAGCACAGCAGTGCACAAGCAACATAGGATGTCCCTGGAACATGTTCGTGATAACTTCCTTCTCGAACTGATAAAGGAATCAATAAGGAGAGGTGCTATGCTGGACCTTGTTCTAACAAAAAAAGGAGGGACTGATGGAGAATGTAAAGTTTAAGTGCAGCCTTGGCTGCAATGTAGTGAAGTTGACATGCTGGTCAGAGGGCTGGAGCACCTCTGAAGACAGAGGTGAAAAAGCTGGTATTGTTTAGCCTGGGAAAGAGAAGGCTCTGGGGAGACCTTGTATCAGCCTTCCAGCACCTAAACGGGGCCTACAAGAAAACTGTAGAGGGACCTTTTACAAGGATGTGTAGAGATAGGACAATGGGGGATGGCTTTAAACTGACAGACAGTAGATACAGATTAGATATAAGGAAAAAAGTTTTGACTGTGAGGGTGCTGAGACACTGCAACAGGCTGCCTGGAGAAGCTGTGGCTGATCCATCCCTGGAAGTGTTCAAGGCCATGTTGGATGGGTTTTTGAGCAACCTGGTCTAGTGGAAGGTGTCCCTGCCTGTGGAACGGGTATTGGAACCAGATGATCTTTAAGGTCCCTTCCAGCCCAAACCATTTTATGATTCTGTGATTCTCTATTTAAGAGTTCTATATTTAAAAGTTCAATTTTGCCTTAATTTGTTACTGCATTATCTTTGGTATAATCTGCATAATTTTTAATATATATAGAAAGGCTATTGAGGACTAAGCTAAAACATAATATAGATGAAAATATGACTTGTCACTGCAACAAATTGTGGAATCATATAATCAGTCTGATTATATGGAATTATTAGGTGTATGAATTTTTAAATTAAGTAGTTTCTTCACATATTAAATAACATCAGTAAAGAACTATTAAAGTAGGCATTCACTTTGGAAATATTTATTAAACTATTATGGTTTTAGATTAACTAATAATACTTTCCTTAATATTTACATATATTGTTGAAAAATATTTCTGGGTTTGTTCACTTTAATGTATTTATAGTATGAAACATTAATAAGAACCTGGGCAAGTGCACTTTGTATTTAATTCTTGACTTTGTAGACTTTTTTCCTTTCTATATAAGTTTTAAAATCTCTAATTTTCATACTAGTTGTATTGTTTTACCTCCTATTAATGAATTCAAAATAGCAAGACTTGTATTCATATTATTTGTTGCTTATTTGTGAGCTCCATACATTTAAAATTTCCAGATTTTTGTATTTTCTTGCATTTGCAGTGGCAAATATTTTTCTGTTTTGTTTTCTTTTTCTTTTTTTCCCTTCTGGTCTCTACAGCATGGCAAGGATTGCACAGGTCTGAAAGCAAAAGTGAACTTATTTGGAATTGGCACAGAAAACCAAGAATTGGAAAACAGAGTATGTAAACAGCAAGGTTTCAAATTCTGCCACATCTCCTGACCTGGACTTTTTCGGACAATATTAGTTTTGTAAAGCTACACATGAACTAAATTTAGAAATATATGTATATATTTGATTTTTGTGTGTATGTGCACTTGCAAATCCACTAAATGATATACTGTGACATTAGTGTGCTGATTCTGGAGCCATACTGTTTGGTTTTAAACTTCATAGATGATTATGGTTAAAATAGATCTTTTTATAGGTAGCTTCATCCGAAATTAGAGGATAGTTTCTGAACAGTCCAAGTGATGCAATTAAGGCAAAGCCAGTTCCATAGCTTGAATTTAGTGGGCATTACCAGGTTCCAAAAATACATTTAAACATTAAATCATCAAATTGATGTTAAATAGCTGTTATTAAGAAAGCAATCTTCCACCTGATATGTCAATTCTATAGATTTAAATAATCTGTTAAAATTAATTAGCACTCTACAATAAGCAAGGAATAAAAGATGTGAATTATTAAACAAACAAAATCATCTTCACAGTTTTGTTTTGGGTTTTTTTTAGCTGTATTGATGTTCATGACATTGGGTACCAAACAGGTAAATCAATAAGACTTTATCTCAGTAGAAACATACTTCTCAGTTGATCACAGATTCAAGTACATTTTAAAAATGTAGCTAAAATCTCAAATTATTGCCTACTTGAACTCAGCTGTACACACTACAGAATTAAAAGTGCAGTCTTACTATTGAAAAGGAAAAAAAATCACTTTACTAACGGAAAAGATCAGTGCAAGAGCTAGCACCTCATTAATTAAGATTCTGAGGAATCCAGATTTTGGAGTCTTATATATTATGTAATATCTGTAGGTCTCAGGTTTTTTTGCTTTAGTATTTTCTGTGAAATGTCTTTTTTTTTTTTTTGGGGGGGGGGAGGTGGGAGAGGCAGAGTGGAGTGAGGGGCTTTGAGGGATAAGGTAGCAGATTTGAATTTTTTCCTTTGGGATTTCATATTTTGAACAGTTTAATATAGTGCCTCTTGCCTTTTTGCTGTGCACCTCAGGGAAGAGTCTGTTTTCCCCATAAGTTTTGTACTTTCATTTAAGGAAGTAGAAGATCTTAATTAGACCTCTCCCTATTAACATTCTCTTTTCTAGGCTAAACAAATGTAGCACCCTATGTTTCTCCCTGTACATTATGAACTCCATCATGAACTCCAGCCCAAGGCAACCAAATGAAGAGTTTCAAGAAATAGACATGTGTGCACACACACAAGACAGACTTCATCATCCTGTATTTTCTTAACATTGGCTCAGGTTTGGAAAGATACACAGAGAGTAGTGAAGTTGTTGAGGTTATTTTTGCTGTACTATCATGTCAGCTTTCCAAAGCTGAAGAAAGTAGAAGTCACAGACAAAAGCAAGAAAAGAGAGTGTGAAAGGCAGAGAAAAGGGGGCTTTGTCTTGCTGATTTTGTAAAGCTCAATTCTAAAAAGTGGGCAAAGAAGTCAAAGGGTAGAGAAACAAAAACTATCTGATTTTGGATTTTCCATTTAAAAAAATGTAATTTAGTTTGCATTTAAAATAACATTGAATTCTGCTGACCTGGGATTTCTAGGGACATTTTGACTTTATATAGCTTGCATATATATATAAAAATGTAGATGTTATAGATGATATAGATGATATAGATATAGGTGATATAGATGATAGATATAGGTGATATAGATATGCATGATGTAGATATAGATAGATATAGATATATAGATGATAGATATAGATATATAGATATATAGATGTATAGATATATAGATATATGGATATGGATATAGATCTATGGATATGGATATGGATATGGATATGGATATGGATAGACATACACAAAGATGTTTCTGTGGCAAATCTTTTCTCAGGAAATGGGCTTCCCATGTTGGCTGGCTTCCCTTTACAGTTAAGACTATCTCAATATACAAGAAGAATGAGGGCAAAAATCAAATTGTTCAAGAAACAGTCATAATTACTGTATATTTATCAGAAAGGTAGGCCACATAGGACAACTGCTGTTGCTCTAGAATGGTCCACCTCACTCTCAAATCCCAATTGAACTTGGCCATACAAAACTGACAAAGAGAAAAGAGGCAATAGCATAACAGAATTGGTTAGTGAAATAGAGCAACACTTGTATTTCAGATGGTGTATGAGTCTCTAATTTTTTGCTTTTTTTCTTCTTGTTAGTTTTTGTAGTGGCAAAACTTTGGTTTTCCCCAGCTATTGTAGTGAAACAGCACAGAAACCTAAAGATGTATGTAGAACAATATCCTTATAATTACTTTATTTACAGCTGTAGCACAAGAAGCAGACCTGTAAGTAAACTATATTAAGTGCAACAATTATCTGTTAAGATATTGGTTGCTCTGGGGTCGGAGAGTAGGATCTGATCTTGAAATGCTCGACCACTTTGTTGGTTGAGTTTACTTAGATAAAACTTTAACTGGCACTTCTGAACCCATTATTCAACTTCAATATCTGTCTACATTGTGTCAGGGGACAGAACTGCGCATGTAAGCAGTTCTGAGTAGGCTTGTTATTATTTTAAATAATATATCTTTTAATAATGTAACAAAATATCACACTAAGTTGCTGCTGCAGAGAAAATACAGGGCATGAGCTCAGGTCATGTGTTCTCATGGGCGAAGAAATGCTAGGGCACTGGGAATATTGTGCTATGTAGTTTCATTTTATTTACAGTACTGATATTGACCACGATTTTCAGAAGTAGAAGCCAAAGTTGAACTCCATAAACTGTGCTGCAGCCTCTAAGTACAATGATGTCTTGAGCCATATATTCGAAGAAAAAACTGTTCCTTACAAGTTGTTGGGACGTTGTTGTCCAAACCTAACAGCAATGTTAGCAATCATTTTATTTGTCTTTAAAGCATATGAAAAGGTGACAGCCACAGCACTGTGCTGTGCATTGTCTATATATGTTGTAGAGAAAAAAAACAGACTCCTAGGACTCAGAGCAAGTAAAAAATTCCAGATTCTCATCAAATTCCAAGAGTTTCACTAATAGTTTCTGCCAGTCTCAACCTAAAGGTTAACTTCAAACCAGTATCCCACAGGCCTCTGATTGCTTCTCCTGCAGTTCCAGATCTTCAACACCCTCCTTCCCATCTCAGCCTTTGGGGGCACCATGCATTTCACAGCAGGACTACACTGAAATGGGTGAGAAAGTAGGGTAGCCAGCCAGGAAAGGCTGAGATTTAAAAGCACTGAATATGTAGCCCTGGGCCTTATTTACTTAACTCCATTTACCCTTTTCTGAAGACTCAATTATTAATTTCCTTGTGGACTTTCCTGTTATACTTTTGGTCCCTTGATGTCAGGGTGAATAGTTACAGTGAAAGCTGTTAACAGCCTCAGCCTCTTCATGATCATGATGCAACATGACTAGAACAGATAACCTGAGAAATTCTAACACTAACTGGAAAGTTGCAAAGAGATGTTCAGAAGCATGTTTCCGATATAAGTATGTTTTCACCAAAAAAGCATGCTTTTGTAGTAGACTACCAAGTCTGGGAAATTTCTGCTTCAAGTATTTCTAGAGTAAAGATTACCTTAAAAAAAAACATATTCTTGCAGATTCACAGCACAGAAAAATTTCACCCCATCATTTACAAGATGGCAATATCCCAAGTAACTAAACCCAAGATTTAAAAAGTAGAAGTGCTCGGCAACATGAATAAAATGTTACTTATTGATGACAAGTGCAAATTTCCTTGTATTCCCTCCCCTTATCACAAGGTGGAATGCCTTTCAACTAAAAGGGGCTAAATTTAGCTTAGACATTGGCAAGAAGTTCTTTACTGTGAGGGTGCTGAGACAATGGAACAGGTTGCCCAGAGAAGTTATGTCTGCCCCATCCCTGGCAGTGTTCAAGGTCAGATGGGGCTTTGAGCAACATGGCCTAGTGGAAGGTGTTTCTGTCTATGGCAGGGGGGTTGGAACTAGGTAATCTTTAGGGTCCTTTCCAACTCAAACCATTCTATGATTCTATGAAGGAAGAAATTAATCTTAACCATCTTGAGCTGCCTAAAGATTCTGGATGAGGTTTCTACTCTAATCAACTGAGAGAGACAGGAATGTCAGAAATTGAGTCATTACATCAGTTTATGACATCTGTCTCAGAATGGAATAAATCACCTGCTATTTATAACTTTCTCTTCATGCTTGAAAATGAAGCCTAGAGAAATGGTTAAGACTATATGCACTGCTTTTACAGGACTAAAAGTAGGCGGCATTAATTATAAACTGCATGTTTGCATTAAATCAAACTGATTTATTTTGGTGTTTTGTGTTTGCTTTTTTTAATTAAGATTAAACAAATTTCAGTAATCCCTGAGAAAGCACATTGGCTCATAGCATTTATCTAGTTATAGATTCATCCAAGTTATTGATTTCTGGTTTGCATGACATAAATAGAAGATGTAAATTTACCATAAAAAATGAATTCTAATCATGTTCTTTAATTCATCCTTATTGAATTATTTCAAAGTGATGCCTATATAAAAGGGTTGTTTCCCCCTCTTTTAAATCTTCCATCTTAAGAAATAGATGAGCATAAAAATTAGCTTAATTTTGCTTTCTACAAAAACATATACATTTCTATATATTTGTATAAAATAAGCTTTAATAGAAATAATACACATTGAGTACAAACGAATTTTGGTACATTTTTCAATACTGTGTTTCATTAAATCTTGGTTGGAAAAAAAAAAAAAAAATGATCCAGGCCAGGGAAGAGCACTTTTGAAAAATTAGGTCACAAAAAAAGATAAATGACAAAAAGTAGTGTAAGTAAGTTTCTTGGGAAGGGTTTGAGAAGGATGCAATTTCAATTTTTGTAAACCTTATCTTATTTATCTTCTTCAATAATGATCTAGAAAAGACAGGAAATAAGACACTGAAGAAATGCATTGACACAACTAAATCCTGAGGACTGCAAAGAGCCAGGCAATGAAGGTATGAAAAGTTTAAAACATGGTTAGAGAACATAAAACCAAAATGTTATACTTTCAATATTATCTAAGCATATGGTAGGAGAGCAAGTGCTCTTAAGAAGAAATGAAGCAACTGATTGTGTGTCCAAAGAAATAGGTCAAGGACTAATTCTCAATACAGTCAACAATATAACACTGTGAGACTGCAAAATTGCTTTCTTGGTTTTTGTGGAACAGTCACATAGGACTACATTTGAGTTTTGTCTATCTATGAAAATATGTGGTCCATTCTTGGCTTTTGCTCAGGTCTTGGCCACAAGAATATTTTGTGGCAGTAGGTTTCACAGGCTATCTGTGACTTCAATGGAGAAATTGTTTCAAATTAGCTGCTTAATAATTTCATGAAATACGTAACTTCTTATTTTGAGAAAAATAAATTGATCTTTCTTCAAATCATCCTTCAAATGATCTCTTTTTGTCTGAGAAGATATTCAGTAATTTGTGGCCCTTATTTTTTGGAAAAGAATTTGATGGTACAGAATAGTTCCACTTTTAGTGAAACTTTCTGTTTACAGGGGAAATGAACAGTGTTTCTTTTCCCAGAATATGGAAGAACTCAAGGGAAAAAGGATGTGAAGCAAGGCATATGAGACAAATTCATCAAGTAAGCTGATAGTGTCACCAAAGAAAAATAATCATCTATTCCATTAGTACATCTAAGCAAGTCACTGAAGAACCTGTCTCCCATACCAATATCTATAGTGTCAGACATTTTGGCAGGAAAGTGAAAAAAAGCATTCAGTCTCTTTTTCTCTCAATCTCCTGCTATGATTACCACTGAAAATACAGGATTTCTGAATTACATATTAACAATAGAATACTGGTAATGTATGGAAGGAAGCTATGAGAACATACAATGAATGATCAAAGGAGCCCACAAGTTGATCTGTTATAAAAAAATGAGAGGAAGATGTTTAAGGGATGTTTAAGCAAGGGCAAAAGATAAAGTTACTCATACCATCACTATGACATGACAAAACCCTACTCATACCAACACTATGACATGACAAAATCCTTCTTTTAACACTAAGAAGAAATCTTCATGCTGCATTTTTTTTTCTGTCCTGGCACAGTTTCAAAGTACCAAAAAGCCAATCGAAATATCACGGTGTAGCTTATTCCATTGTTTATATGTAAAGATTGAAATTTTACAGGTAGACAACACATAGGATTATGTCTGGGAAGAGGAACCTGGAAGAGAAGCCTTAAATGTAGGACAGTGACTTTTCTTCCTTTCCCTTCCTGTGGCTTACCTCATCCAGGTAGCCACAAACCTTTATTTTCTCCCTCCTTTATAATCACACTACAAAACTTTATTTCATGCTTGCCTTCAGAACAGATCCTACTTGCCCTCCTGTGCCTGGCAGGTCTCTGGAAAATAAAGAAATATAAGAAAGTAAAAAATGATGGGCCAAGTTCTGGGACAAATGGCTTGGACATCTGATGTTATACTAGTACAGAGGTTGAGATAATAACATAACAAATATGGATACAAGTTGGACTTGGCTTTTCACTGTTGAATACTATTGGCCCCTCATGGTTCATTTGCTCTCCAGAGTTCCTTCCAGTAAGCAAACATACAGCCTGACCATTCCACTTTTCTTAGGACTTGCTGATGGACTGTGTACTCTGCAATAGTCTCTTTTACTAACAGAAAATATTCACTTTACCTAATCTTTTTCAATGTCTATGGCAGTTTGAAGGGCAAACTGAGCCACTACCGTGATTAAAGATCAAAGATGCTGGAAAATGCATGAAGGATCTCAGGCTTTTCTTGGTGAAAATTTTTTAACCATCAAATAATTTTGCATTGAGTAACTGGTATTAATATCAGGCTTTTCTAAGAAAGTTCTTGTATAAAGGATACTTAAAAAAAAGGACATTATAAAAAACGATGAGATATTTTCTGCTTATAAATTCACAAACCAAACAATCCAAGCAAAGGAACTGTGATTATTTAGACAAAATGAATGCCTTGCATACTACCAAGCCACAAATGTACTACAATTCATGACTTGGCTTATGAGCTCGTGTTTAGATGGATTAGACAGTCTTTCTCCTATCAGTCTATATGTGCATCTGCAACAAGATCTATTGTGTGAACCTATGCAGCATTGTACTATTGCTGGTATTATATATCATTTGTTCTGCATATTACATTTTACCTCACAATCACAATTAGAAATTTCTGATGTCAGAACAGTGCCCTCTCTCCACACTGAAATGTTCATTACGTTAGATGCAGAGCTTGTATTTATGGTTATAGCTCTAAGGTAGATTTTTTCCTCTTTTCTTGCATTTTTATTTACTTGCTATATAGTAAGTTATTAATGTACTGATTTAATTAGAAGCTTTGACTATTGTTTTTTTTTTTCGCTATCAGATAGTGAAACTGAGTGATTTTCATATATGGTTTAGTCTGGCTCTGAGGACTATAAATACATTTACTGGCAAGTTACTGTAGTAGACACATGGTGGGGGGGGAGTGTCAGCTTTTAATTGTAACTGTCTTGCAGAGTGGTGTTGTTTTAATATCCTGTATAGATTTTTATGTAATACACTTACTTGCAGGCAGCCTGAAGCAAGAATCAATTCTGTGAAGGATTCTTCTTTTGTTAAAAGCCAATCTTGTTTTAATGATGCATGAAGAAATATTTGAGCATTGACATTTTTCTGTCAGGTTTCTTTTGAAAAATCAATTAAGATAATACTGCTTTGACCTAGTTATCTAGTTAATGCTTATTAGGAATGTAATATGATTTACTGTCAGCATAATAATTTTTGTATCTTATCCCATTAGCTTGTGCATATTTCAAAGTGTATTACACAATGGTCACTTCTTAAAATGTAATGTAGCAGAATACATTAATTAGATTGACTGGGATCATTAGACAGAAACTCTCCCATTGGCTCTTTGTATCAAATCTGTATATCATCCCTATCACGTTAATTCATTGTTTACTTGTCTGAAAAGTGTTTCTAAATAACTGTGCTATATAAAAAGTTTTTTAATTGGAAAAAAAGTCTTTGTTTCATGTCCACAATATTTTTAGTTTTAGCTCTTCGTGGGCTAAACACACTAATTACATATGATCACCAGATAAATAAATATTAAGAAGTGAGATTTTTCGAAACCTGATTAGTTGTAGAAAAATGCAGGTATATACATGAGACAACTGACATAGGAGCACTGAAACTCTCGGAAACACTTGATTTGATAGGTGTTAAAAATTAAAATGATTGGTCTATTTATTTTTTGCATTTCAGCTGCTTAATGTTAATGGAAAGGTCAATAAAGGAGTTGCCTTACTGTGGCATTAGTGAGGAGCTATTGATTCCCATCCATTTAGTGGTCAGTGTTAACAAAGAACCAAACTCTTTTAACCTTGTTAAGCAGAACAGAAATTAAATCTTCCCATCACTTTCAGAGCAGTGAACTATTTCAGAACAGTACTGCAGTTAGACATTTTTGCTAAGTTTATCTGCTTCCATCGTGCCAATGGTGTGTGTGAAGTTAAGAGAGTCGGAAGAAGGAATAACAGACTGTTTCGTGGACTTTAGTGAAAAAAAATTCCTTCAGTGTGGCAAAGGTGATAATGATCTTTTTCATATGATGAAAGGGTCTTTCTTTTAGTCCAGAGTAAGTATTAATTTGTCAGGTAACTTTAAATGCAGAACATTAATGATCTATACATATGCATTATCATCATTATGTGGGGTTTTCTTTTTGCAAAGATCCCTCTTTATTTCGTGTGATTGGCGCAGTTTTAATTTGATTTTCCTGCTAGAAACATGCGTCATAGTAATGAAGACAGAATCTATTAAGACAGAAAGAAATAGATGTTCACTTTCTTGAAATATCATTTCTGAAGACAGTGGACACATTCAAAGAAAACCCAAAAACATTTACAAATACATAGTATTTAATGCAAGGAAACTATTTCAAACCAGTTAACCAAAAAGATAACTGAAGTGCCATATATTATCACTGGAAAGAAAATGGGAGAATAAGGTGTAGGTTTTTTCTTATTTTCTTAAAATAAAAAAAAATCTCACCTACACATTTGGCCTCTTACTGATTTTTTTTAAATTTTGTATTATTTCTCTACATTCTCTTTCCACTGAGTCAGAGTAGCCGAGGCCACTGTATTGCTGTCATACATCATTTGAAATGCACCACTGTAACATTTGCAATCTAACAAGAGCTACCACATTGCATAGATTGACATGATGAATATGTGCTGAAAGTTTCTTAAAGAATTTGATCTCCTTTCTACTAACATTTATATAACATAACAGAGGATATAAAGGAGGAAATGTTTTCTCCGTATGCGTATTTCCCTAATTTGACTCAGGCTTGTACTCATTTAAGGTAGTTGTAGATCTCAGGAAATCTTTTTTCTGCATGTCATTAGAAATTTCAACAGTTTGGAAGATTTTAGACAGCTTAATATACACAATTCGTCTTAAACCTGTGAATATCTTTGCGTGAATAAGATGGCATATTGAAATCCTTACATGGTGGTAATAATGGTAAGATGGGCCCTGGCTTTCCTGGGATAAATGGAGTGGATGCATGAAATAAATAAAGAAATAAGAAATGAGTCAGGATGCTGGATTTTAAGGTTGGCATTGTTTACAATCCACAAAGCAAGCAGGGAGAAAAGAGCATCCTGATGTTATCAGTTATTCTTATTTGCATGTAAACTCTGATATTAGGATTCATTTTTGAGCATGTCACTTTTTAGCTCCTAATTAATTGCAATGACAGCACTGTGTGCGTCTGTTTATAGGAAAGATGCTGTTGTGGCTGAGGTTTTAATTATATTAAATATTAATCATGGATTGAAATTGGAAACCTTAAATTATTGTTTAATGATCAGTGATCAAACGTATAATCAAGATAAAGAAAATTAGGATGGCAGACAGCAACATCACAATTTGAAATCTACATTATTAGTCTTCTGCCTAACTAGGCACTTTTCTTGAGTATCTGAACTGTTTTGCCTTTTAACTGTGCTTGCAGTTGCTATAGTGATGGCATAATTTTGTAATGGTCTAAAAATGACACTGGCATAGATACTGACAGATAGGAATTAATTCACTAACAAGTAATTATGTAGCGAAATGTTGACTGCCATGCAGAAGGTGCACTGTGACACATTTACTGTTTTTCAGGGATGGCAGTAACATTAGCGTTGGTCATTAGTGGTAGACATCTCCGTACAGTGTTGGATACAGACTTATATGCAGACCTATTTAGTTACCTGTGTGACAGCCTTGTTCAGGACACCAGAAACAGCTGTCCTAGCCTGTATGAGCCAAAATAATTAGGCCTGTCATCTTCTCGCTCTGATTTCCCCTTCAACCTGCTCCACAAAATGCAAATATTTTGCTTTCATTGTCACATTCACCTTGACATGGATATTGCTTTGGCGCATAACTGGATGAGATGACTCAGAATTTGCATTGTTCATTCTAATAAATTTGCTTCCCCTCTACCGCATGGCAGGACCCATCAGATAAAGTCTCCCAGAGTGTCATCAATCAACATCGCTGACAGACGGCTTTTGCCTTCATTTGTTACATAGGAGAACATGCTTAATTATTTGTCCTGTAATTAGTTGGGAAAATGTCAGGAAATGTCAACTCTCTGTTCACTCTGGAAGGGCTCTGCTTGAAAGCCACAATGACTGAAGTGTCATTAATGCTGCCTAACAAGACGAGGATCAGCTGGGGAAAAGTGAAAGCCTCTAAAAAAGTAATCATGGCGAGTTAAGGAAAACTGCAAATCAGCACCAATAATAAGATGTGAATCCTATTAGCAGACACTTATATTTTTCATCTGTTACTCCTCATAATAAAAGTACAGAGGAAGAACTCAAGGAACAAATACAGGGGGCTCATATAATTTCTGTCACATATTCATTGGCATATCCTAAGCCAATCGTGCTTAATACATTACTGTAGGTAGTATCTAATATTTAATTTTCAGATTTGAGGCACATTTTTACATTCATGCAGCAGTATAATATCCAATAGATATGTGAAGGTAAATATTTTTACGTTAATCAAGTAATGTAAGATTAATTGAATATGAAAATTTGTTTTCTGAATTTTAAGCTGATAAGGAGAGAAGGCATTAGTTTTAATTTTAGGAACAGAAGTAAAATAAATAAGCACAATCTGTTTATCAAGTATTTGCAGTTGCATGCAATAGGCAGCCAAACAGATTTCTTGAAATTGCATGGACAACTAGGAATGATCATTTCTCTTTTCTGTGGTGGAATACAAGGACAACCTCCGGTATTTCATATTTAAAGAAAAAAAATAAAAAAATAAAGGAATAAAAAAGGAAACCATATCAGTGAAACTAAATAACCACACTGCTTTCTCCTTATCATCTGTATTTTGGAAAAGGAGAAGAATTGGGTTTAATTTTGCAGTGAAAAGTTACACAACTACAGGATTGAAAAGATGAAAATTAGAGAAACAATGTAGCTAGAAATTGCTTTTGTGTTTACTAGGGCCATTTGATATTTTAGTAATTATTTGTAATCAGCAGTTCTGTTTTCTGTTCTCTATTTCCATATTTCCTATATGGAATCATACAGTACACATTCTTAATGCCTCATCTTCTTTCCCCCCCATTCCCCTTTTTTTCAAATTGTTACGAAAGTGTATAACCATGTGGGAATACTTTCTTACTTAATTACTTACATTATTTCATCCCTTGTTGCGATTAAGCAAATTATTGCTTGGTCTCTTTAGAAAGGATAATTAAGATAGTGTTCTGGTGTTTTACAATTTACTCGTTGTCACAGGTACGGCTAAGCTAATTATCAAATGGTTAAAAATTTATTCTGGGAAGAATATTACAAGTGTACCGTGTGGGCAAATTGCTTCCAAGGCTAATTCAATTATAGATGCACTGTAGCTATCATGTTGGTATGATATTTGTCTTGGAAGGTAGAGAGCATGGGAATGTAAGTGCAGGTTTATCAGTATAATGCCTGTTTTTGTGTATTAGAGTTTGGGAAAAGTCAACATGGTATCTGAGAGAAGGAAGAGAAGGAAGAAACACTCTCGGTTAATTCTTCTTTTTTTAAAAAAAAAAAAAAACATAACAAATGAATGCGGCAGAGCAAAGAGAGGCTGCAGTATGAACCATATAAAATCTAGATGCTGCTCATTCCTGATATTCTGATTCCAGTCAGAATAAAAATGCCGATAAAATTATTCTGACAAGCCGCTCTCTCAGCCCTGAGTGGACTTCCATCTTCATCCCCTAAACCAACTCACAATTCAAAATAATAAGGCACTATTACCAGTTTTCCTGGGGAAAACCCTCAGGATTGACAGGTTATGAAGACTTAGTAACCCTTTTATCCTATAAGAAAGATGGTCTGTTCAAACAAGGGTGCTACTGTGCTTTCAAAAGTAGAGGAGGTGGCCACAATTGGAAAGGTTTTGAAAATCCTCCCTAATCAACCAAATAGAATAAAAAGCTGCTATTATTTCATGTA
>JANHGB010007678.1:32500-38057 GCA_026283785.1 Coracopsis vasa
GCAAAGCATGGTAATGGCTGCAACTGCTACTTTCTTCTGTATTATGCTTTTTCTCCCACAAAAAGGGGAAGTTGTGTGACTCATAAAATTGCATATTTTATGAGCAAGTCCAGTGGAGGGCCACGAGGATGGTCAGGGGCCTGGAGCACCTCCCGTATAAAGACAGGTTGAGAAAATTAGGTCTGTTCACCCTAGAGAAGAGGAGGCTGCATGGAGACCTTATGGCAGCCTTCCAATATCTGAAGGGGGCCTACAAGGATGCCAGAGGGGGACTCTTCATAGAATTGTAGAATCATCGAACAGTTAGGGTTGGAAAGGACCTTAAGATCATCTAATTCCAACCCCTCTGCTATGGGCAGGGACACCCCACCCTCACCACCATCACAGTAAAGAACTTCTTCCTTATATCTAATTTGATTGAATCTTATATATTCTTATATATCTTCTTCCTTATATCTAACCTGAATCTTATATCTTAGATTGGATATAAGGAGGAAGTTCTTTACTGTAAGGGTGGTCAGACACTGGAATGGATTGTCCAGGGAAGTTGTGAATGCTCCATCCCTGACGGTGTTCAAGGCCAGGTTGGACAGAGCCCTGGATGACACAGTTTAGCTTGAGGTGTGGCTGCCGATGGCAGGGGGGTTGGAACTAGATGATCTTAAGGTCCTTTCCAACCCTAACTATTCTATGATTCTATGATCACCAGGTACTGAAACATTAGGACAAGAGGTAATGGGTTTAAACTTAAACAGGAGAAATTCAGGTTAGATATAAGGAAGACATTCTTTACTGTGAGGTGGAACAGATTGCCCAAAGAAGTGGTAAATGTTCCATCCTTGGCAGTGTTCAAGGCCAGGTTGGACAAAGCCTTGGGAGACATGGTCTACTGGGAGGTGTCCCTGCCCACAGCAGTCAGTTAGAACTAGATGATCTTAAAGTCCTTTCAAACCTTAACCGTTCTATGATTCTGTGATATTTCTGTGAATAAAATGTTTTGGTATCCAAACTGTCGTGGTTTAACCCAGGACACAAACCCATCTAGCTTCCACACTGCCATTCCATTAATTCCACTTTAAAACAAGACAGCTTCATTTCAGCACAAGTTTTTGTCTACCATTAGTCAGTAACAATATTCATGAAAATTCATTGATTTCAGGTTATATTATAACATCCATTTAATACTGATATGACTGTGCTTTGCAAGAGGAAAACTAAAAACAGGATAAACTTTGACCACCAGAATAAGAGACTGAAAAGGTGGAAAAAGTCCCAGAATATTCAATCCCAAAATGACAATAAATTGAGAAACAAGAAATCAAACCTCCTAAGGTAAGCAAATAGAACCAGAAAAATTATGCCTTTTTTTCCAAGTTCTAACTGGTAGTACCACTATGGTGTGTGGAAAAGATGAGGAAGTGTAATCGGAGCATCCTAAACGTTCACCAACTTCCATCGTATGAACTTCTCCATTCCCAAAAGTGTTTTTCCACTTACCGTCCTCTCCTGAATTGTTAATTATAAGATTGTATCATACTTTCACATAAATTATTTGTCCATGCAATTTTATATAAATATTTTTTTGACCTTTCCATCTATGTTGTAGAAAACTCAAATTCTGCAGAACTGAACCAGCCATCGTCTGCTACCATACAGGTCTACCTGAAAACAATTGAAAAAACTTTTTTACTTGACTTCTATAGATTCTAGATGAAGTTTTTAATGGTTCAGACATCCTCAGTTTGGTTCAAAAATCTGCGTTTTCATACCTCGCTGTTCTTACTTGAAGTGACTTGTGCACTATAATGGCTATGGTATAATAATCTACTTGCCCAATGAAGTATTTACATATGTTGCATTCTGCTGAAATATTGAAGAGTACAGCAAGGACACATATTTTGTATTTTCTATTGTTTCTTACTCAGTTAAGCCAGTTTGAAATGTAACAGCATGTATTTGAAGAACAATGAGGAAAAAAATTTGCCATAAATTAAAAGGGGTGAGCAGTTCTTCAGAAACTGCCAGTGAAGATGAAATAGTTGTTATAGAATACAGTGAACAAGAAAATGAAGTCTTGTTTATATATAGCTTCATTAACATGTTTCAAGAATGTTTAACCTTTTCAGGTGATTAAGATCACTCCTTTTTTGTTCAATCAATTATGAATTTATGAATTTCAAAGGGGGAAAAATAGGAGAAAATTATTTTCTATCATATTAGGCGTATTTTGTACGTAAGCTTCAGATACATACAACCCATATTAGGACTTATTTAACTCACTGTTCCTTCATTCTATATATTTAGAATAAAATGCTGCTGGGTTTATCCATTCATCTGAACTAGCACTAGAGAAGTTGAACACATGTACTTTACCTTTAGGATCTCTGTTAAATTTCTGTATGTCAACTGATTGAACAATTCCACATTTTGTCTCTGTAATAACCATAGGCTGGATAAAGCTTTATAAAGTCCAGAAAAAAGCTTGTTGACTATGAAAGGAGTTAGTCTGGGACCTTTGACTGGTTGTCTTCAAATTTCAGGTGTGGCTTAGAGGGATGCTTTAAAAACATGTTTTATGGCTCTCTTCAAGGAAGTGTTTTCTGAGAGTCTATTGGGAGTATTTATTCACTAAAATTCCTAGAGCTTGTCAAACATGAAAACATGGTATTAAATGTCGAAACTTTAATTTCCATCTCATTAAAAAAGCCTGAATATGATATAATAATATAAAATATAATAAAGTTTGTTTGTCACAGTCATACTACACCAGAAATCTTATACTATATTTATAAAAATAGAACCTTTTAACATGTAAGTATTAATCATCTATTACAGACTGGCTTTATGCTATTGAGTTTCTTTAAAAAAAATCAGGGACAAAAAACCAGAAAATTAAGTTTTATTTCATTGTAAACATATGAAAAAAGGAGAATGCACAAAGGTTTTACTTTTTCCCTGAAGTCATGTAAAGACTGTGAACAGTCACAGATTCCCTTTTAATGACAGGTGATGATCTTCAAGAAATATAGCGCTTCCTCTTAAATAAGATAACCCAAACATAATGATGAGTAGGCGCTTAGAAAGGCATTTGTTTTATTCCGGTATTATCTTTCCATCTCACTATATGTTGTGATTGCTTAAATATGTTGGATATTCCTCAAGGCAAACACTAACATCTGTTTCTGCAATACTTTCCCAAGCAGAGATATTTGTGATTTCAGTGGAGACTTTCCCCAGGGAAAAGCTTCACACTTGTGGCCAGGATGAAGTTAGATAATTTAGGGCCTGATCTACAATGTGTGGAAATCCAGCAGAATTGAGAAAGGTTCACCAACACTTCACAACTGGTCTTGTCTTGCATCATTCAGAATAACAGAGTTTTTATTGCTGTCTTTAATCAGAGCAACATCTGGGCTGGCATTAAGCATGAAGTTAAACCCATATAGGATTTACCGCACTTACAAGAGCACCTCTCCTGGCTTCGGTGGGATTATGTATACGATAAAGACAAGCAGAGCTGGTCTTTAGGAGACAAATTTTTAAACCTTAAAATCGATATTGTTAAATTGGAAGGATGAATTTTTCCTTTTCCTTTCAAAAGCTCACCTGGCTGTAAATTCAAGTGTGGAAATAATCTCCATTTTTGGGGATTAAACCACCATATCATCATAAATTTTTTTAATTCTTTTTTCTAATGCCACTACAATCATGAGCTTAAGAAAATGTCCCTTGTTGCACTATAAAACAATTGCTCTTCTTTTTGTGTTGCACATCTTTTAAGCTTCCATGTAGATGTATTAAGAATAAATACTCAAAATATTAAAAACAAAGTTAGCAACAAAGATGTGTAAGGATGAGAACTTCTGTTTATTATATGTGTCATGGCAATGCCATGTGCTTTATTTTTCATCTCTATTTTCTTATTAACGGATGGGTATTACTTAGCTCCCCTAGATGAACAATACAATTTGTGTGACATGTCAGTTGTTTAAAAAGCAGGACATATAGCTTTTAAGCATACCAGTGTCTTTAGAAAGGCTTGTTTCTCAGACAAATAACCTAACAAGCACAGCTATTTATCAAATTATCTTTAAAATTCTACGAGGGCAAACACGCATCTCTTAATAAATATACAGAAAAAAAAATCAGTTAATCATAGTTGATATGTTGTTATTTTCTCTTCTACCTTATGAATGCAAGACTGGAAATCTGCATTTAAAATCATTTTGTTAGGTTTTGTACTATTCAGTTATATCTACAGGTTATGTAACTCACCTGACCATGCTGGCTGCCATTTGTGCCTCAGATCAAAGAATAAGGCATGCTGACTAGAGATTGCAAATTTTCAATGGTACAGATTTATTCACATATAGTATGGACTTGGTGAGAAGCCAGTCACTAACTTGGTAAAATTTTGATTGCTGGCATTATTTTGTGAAGTCATTGGCATCACCTCCCATTTTGCTTGCCAGTAAAGCTAACGTCACCAGCCATAATAAATGAAATAGACTGAAAAATAGCAACCAAAAAAAGTTCTGCAAGAGCACTGCATATGCCTGAGTTAGTTAAACAAATGGTTAGTCATTTCATCATAGCTTGGTGTTTAACAAGATATCCTGGTTTAAACTGTGTGAAGCTGTTGATGATGATGGCCCAAAGAAAAGTGATCTCCATGTTTCTGGTACAGGATCATAGCCATGAAAATTCACATCCCCCCATGCAATTCTGCCTTCCTGCAAGACTGCAGGGTGGAACCGCTGGTGGAGGTTTTGTCCCACTGTCTCTCTATATTTATGAGCAGTATAGAGTCAGTCAAGAGTAAGTCATCAGGATCTAGGTTGTGTTCATGGCACTGCTTCTCCAACTATTTCTCTGTGCCTCAGTCTTTTGCTCCGTGAAGTGTAGCTGTGATTTTCACCACTTCTACAGACTACAAGACAAACTATAAAAAAGTAGAATTTTAGCCATTTAAAAAAATTAAGGGACCAATATGGCCACTGATTCCACTCTGTGGTGCGAAACTGATTTGCTTTGTCTCAGAGAGGTGTAATGTGGATGGTTTGAATCTGCCTCCTTTTGAAGCTGTCCGACTCCACTAACTACAGACTCATGCTCTGACAGTGAGGAGGGGCACAAGAAGCTGAAAGAGACCATCACTAAGATAGCTGACTTGAACTTGAAGCCAAAGAGATAATCCATACCACAACACGTCATGCTCACTGTATAAACTTGGGAAGGGCTGGGCAACAGTGAGCTGGTGGTGAGAAATTCCATTGTGCATCACTTGCGCTTTTCTGAATTTTTGTGTCCCCTTTTCTTGTTATTCCCTATTATTATTATCAATATTGTTATTGATATTATTTTTATTATTTTTAATTAATTTTAATTATTCAACTGTTTTATCTCAATCAGCAGGTTTTGCCTTCTTCCAATGCTCCTCCTCCTGGTGATGAGGGAAGACAGGAGTGTGTGAGTGGCTGCATAGTACTTTGCTGTTAGCTGGGCTTAAACCACAACAGAAAGCCATCTCTTTATGCCTTTGAGAAGCATCTAGTGC
>JANHGB010007680.1:0-21753 GCA_026283785.1 Coracopsis vasa
TCAGATACTGGAAGGCTGCTATGAGGTCTCCATGGAGCCTTCTCTTCTCCAGGCTGAACAGCCCCAACTTTCTCAGCCTATCTGGAGCTCCAGACCCTTCACCAGCTTCATTGTCCTTTGGACCCACACCAGCACTTCCATGTCTTTCTTGTAGTGAGTGCCCAGAACTGAACACAATATTCAGCCTCGCTAGTGCACAGTACAGGTGGATGATCACTGCCCTGGCCCTACTGGCCACAGTATTTCTGATACAGGCCAGGATGCCATTGGCCTTCTTGGATGCCTGGGCCCATGCTGGCTCATGTTCAGCCAGCTGTCAGCAAACACCCCCAGGTCCTTTTCCACCAGGCAGCTTTTTCCACGGGGCACCACTCTGCCCCAAGCCTATAGCATTGCATGGGGTTGTTGTGACTCAGGTGCAGGACCTGGCACTGCGCCTTACTGAATCTCATACAACCGGCCTTGGCCCACTGATCCAGATCCCCCTGTAAAGCCTTCCTACCTCAAACATATTAACCAGAATATACCCTCAAGATAATAAACAGAACTAGCCCCAGTACCATGCCCTGGGGAACACCACTTGAGACTGTCCTCCAACTGGATTTAACTCCACTCTTTACCATCCTTTGGGCCCAGCCATCCCCTCAGTTTTTTTTATCCAGCAAAGAGTACACCCATCCAACCCATGAGCAGCCAGGTTCTCCAGGACATTGCTGTGGGAAACAGTGTCAAAAGCTTTACCTAGGGAGACAACACCCACAGTCTTTCCCTCAGCCAGTAACCTGCCACCTTGTCACAGACGGAGATCAGGTTAGTCAAGCAGGACATGCCTTCGTAGAGCCACACTGACTGGTCCAGGTCACTTGGTTGTCCTGTATGTGTCGCGTGATGGCACTCAAGACAATCTGCTCCATAACCTTCCCTGGCACTGATGCCAGGCTGGCAGGTTAGTAGTTCCCTGGACCCTTCTTCTGGCCATTCTTTTAGGTTAATGTCCCATTTCCTAACCTCCAGTCAACTGGGACCTCCCTGGTTAGCCAGGACTGCTGATAAATTATGGGAAGTGGCTCGGTGAGCAGTTCCACCAGCAAACCCAGTAATCCTGGGGGGATCCCATCTGGTCGCACAGCCGTGTGCGTCTAAAAGTGGTGTAGCAGGTTACTGACCATTTCCCCTTGGACTATGGGGACTTTTTTGCTCCCCATCCTGACTTCCAGATCAGGGGCTGGGTACCCTGAGAATGACTGGTCTTACTAGTAAAGACTGAGGCAAAGAAGGCAGTAAATATCTCAGCCTTTTCCTCAGCCTTTGCCACTGTGTTTCCCCCCACATCCAGCAAAGAACAGAGATTCCCCTTAGCCCTCCTTTAGTTGCTAATGTATTTACAGAAACATTTGTTTATTGTTTTTTTACAGTAGTAGCCAGGTTAAGTTCTAATTGGGCTTTGGCCCTTCTAATTTGCTCCCTGCATAACCTCACAGCATCCTTGTAGGCCTTCTGAGTTACTTGCACCTAGGGACAAAAGTCCCTAACATACAGGGCTACCCCAATGCCTCTCCTTCCTTGCCTGTCCCTTCTGAAGAGTTTATAGCCATCTGTTGCAGCACTCTAGCTGTGTGAGTTATCCCACCATGTTTCAGTGACGGAACTATGTCGTTAGTTTTCCTGCTGCACAATGGCTTCCAGCTCATCCTGTTGCTCATGCTGTGCACTCCTGTAGATGCACTTCAGTTGGACGATTGATTCCACCACCTTTTCTTGGGGAGAAGCCCTAATTCCTGTGTGACCACATCTCAGTAAAACAGCGGTTCTGAAAGCAGTTTCTAAAGCTTATAAAGCTTATTTGTTACACTGAATATTTAGACAGTCTTCCAAGTACAGATCACCAACCAAAGTAATCTTCCAATTTTAGACAACCCTATTGTAGAAATGCTGTCAGGTCAAGGGGATTCATCTTCCCTGTCCTTCAAACAGATAATAACCACAAAGCACCCACATTTCCACACTTTTAGTCACATACATTGTCTTGTCAGCATACGCAGTCTTCTCAGCTCTCAAATTGCATATATTACAGGGCCCATCCATTATCTAAAAACCTAGTTCGTGGATCCACTTCATTTCGCCGCCTCCCAACTCAACTCATATCTCAGAAAAAGACAGAAAGTGTAATACCCTCTCGCCTAACACCTAATGACTTGCTCCCTGTCACACAGAAACTTGCCAGAGGGGCTTGATGGAGAACTGCAGCCATGCTGTTATTTCCCTAAACACTCATTCCAAAAACATAACTCTCCCTGAACATATACCCATGTATAGCCACAAAAATGGACATATAACTCAGCCCCTCTGGCACATGCATATTGTTTTAAGATGAGTAACGAATGACTCCTACTCATCTGTTTGTGACTGATAGTCCTGTAATATTATCCATCGAGCCAGAATTTTTACTGCCTCTTTACAGACAAATGGCAGAGAAAAGGTAAAAAATCTCAGCCCTATTGAAGCTGATGGGAAAACACCCACTGATTTAAGTGCCAGCAGAATTTCTGGTTGAGGCTGCACCTTCCAGCATCAGTGACACAACCAAAAGCACAGAGACAGGAGCTCAGGAGCTGATGCCATAAATCATTAGGAGTCCAGTGGTCCCTCCTTGCTTTAATGCTTTCTAATCGTGCAGAAGATGAATTAGGTGGCAGCATGTATAGCTTAGATAGTCTGACATTTGTTTTTAAAAAACAAAATAAAGTAAAAACATCCTTGTGAGAGTTTAACCATTTAGGATGAAATATTAAAAGAATTCCAGGAAAAACAGGTGGAAAACAAGAAGGAAACTGGAAGAAAATGTTATTTTCTCTGTCTTCAAAGACCCACTGTGGTGAAACACCCTGTAGTCTCCTTGCTCTGGGGCTGATAACTGAGGTGAGGTCAGGGTAAGTCGCTGTGGACTGGAGACATGCCCTCCACCATGCCAGTGGATATGCACCAAAACCTGGCCAAAGCTGGCCATGGTCACACTTGAGCTAACCAAGCAAGCAGAAAGCAAAATGTGGTTGGCAAAGATAAGCTGCATGTGGACAATGGGAAGTGGTAGGTGACCCAGTGGGTGAGGGTGTCCAGTGCCTTGCCCTTCACACTGGTGGCACAGCTCAGGACCACATTGTGTATTAGGCCTGGATAAGTCTCCATACCTCCATCCGGACAGACAGCACAGCTATAATGTCAGATGCCACCTTTGAGGTGAAAAACTAACCGAAACCTGAGAGTGTGCGACCCTGAAATCCAACACTGAGGGGAACAATGTTAACCTCAAAAGTAAATGTAATTTTTGGCATCATGTGATTTGGAGCATATGATCGTGTCACATTATTTTAATATAGTGCTTTTGTAAGACCTGCTGGAATGACAGAGAAGTTTCCCTCTGCTAAGAGGTGGTATCTCAGTGTTCCATCCAAAGCAAAACAATATTTGAAGAGCAATGTGCAGCCCACACAGAAATATGGTGAGAGAAGCTCAGTTGCCTGCAGCTCTTGAGGTTGGGAGGGGAGGAAAGAGTAAAGAAGTGGGCATTAACTGAGCGTAAGACAGCAGACAACTAATTAAAGTGACTTTAGTTTGTATTTTCATGTGGTTTTTGTGAGTTGCCACCCAAATTCAGAAAGACTTACTGCTTGCAAAAAGGGGTACAGTGATTAAAATTCCTGAACTTGCACAAACTAGCTGCCTCATCCAAATGGCAAATGCTTTTGTCTTAAAAGGCCTGACTTTGCTCAGCACAGCTACAAGGGTCAGCTTTTTCTCACCTGCGTTTCTAACAGCAGACCCTGAAATTCTGTTTCCAAACCACACAGTTTCAACCATGTCATGCTTTGCTTCTGCCATCCCCCGCTACCTTTTTAATACAAAGAGTGAAAAAGGACACATCCCCAAAACTCTTTAATTTCTTGGCATAACCCAAAGGAGGCCATGCTGCACTTTTTCCATGGCTTTGTCTCACAAGTCACTTTATAGACAATAGCAGATTAATTATAACCACGGGTTTAGCAAATCCCCATGACAAGACATTCTTATTGTGGTTGAGACAGTGTGCACTGAAATGATAGGGAGGAAATCTGCTCTTTTCCCACATCCAAGTCTCTTGGTGGGCTCGTTACAACTGCAAACCAGCACGGCTGCTCTCCCTGAGCTGAGGGCCTGTGTGTGACTTTGCAGGCTGCAAGGTCATTTGTGGCAAGGGCTTGGGTGACTGAGATGAGAAGGAAAGAGAGAGGGTGACTTTGCTTGATTTGGAGTTCATTCAAGTGATTGACATTCGGGATGCTTTGTTAAAAGAGAGACCTTGAGAATCAGAGCAAAACCAGAAATGAGACCCTGGGAAAAATAAAAAGAGATAATTCAGGCAATGGCATCTATCAAGACACCTACCCACAGCACTATTTCGATGTTCCTCTTTATCAAGAGATGGACTGAAGCACTGGGCTCTCTCCTTCCCATGTTCACAAACCCACTTCTGCTAGTTAAAAATTTACTGACTTATATTACAGGACAAACACCCTCAGAAAGCATACATAAATCTGCATAAAACATTATGATTTCTTTCAAATCAAGTCCTGAGGGCACTGCCCTCTTATGCTTAAGATTAAGGAGAGAGGCAATGCTCACACATTGCATTCACTGCTATGATTTATCATTCATTCTTCGCTGTCTGCATTTCCCTGACTTGCTGAGAGCATCGTCACCAGCGTCAGTTTTTCAGCCTGTGCCTGCGGTGGGAGGGAAGGCTGCCTACAGACCTTGTCCCACAGCACACATCTTTTCCAGGGGCTATTTGTCACACCTGTGTCTCCTAGGTCAAATATTGCCAAATTTGTGACGATAAAGGAACATAAAACTAGAGCCGTATGTGAATGGTGGCCACTCAGCACCAGATAGGATCTCCCTGGCCATGCATACAGACAACTGGTCTGTTCCACGCACTGAACTAGGCAGAAATCCTCTAGGGAAAGAAAAGTCATCATATGATTAAAGATTGTGCCAAAAAGTAGATCTGCAGAAGAAAACTTTATTTTTGGCTTTTCCTGATTTCCTGTGTGTTTGACTTTGAAACATTAATAAAGTTTTAATACAGGTTTTGGCATTCAGTATTAACCCTATCTGCCTAAATGAAAAAATAAGCACTCCCTGCACAAATGGAATACAAATGTTGCAGTGCCAAAATCTCAAAATAATAGATGGGAAGCACCTTTAATCCTCATCTTTTGAAAAATGTTCTTTTGGGTTTTTTTTAATCAAAATCTTTCTTAGGCCTATCCCTTTCTGGCTTGGCCTGCTTCAAAATGGTGCTGAAGTATTGAAATTCAGCAATTAAAACTGAGAAAAAGGGAAAAAAAACACCCTCGTATTTTTGGTTGCCAGATTCACTAAGGAAAAACATTTCACAAAAATGTATCATTACTCTCTTGTCACAATGCACTTTGAAGTGCATTGGGTAGGGCTAGGGCTGTATTGGCCATTTTGGAATGGAATATTCTCACATACCATGTTTCAATGCAGTTTCTATTTTTAATGAAAACATTGGTATGTATATAAAATCTGTGTTTTTATTGAATGTTATGGTTGACATGAAATTAGTTGGGTTTGGAATGCTACCCTGTGAAATATTTCTTTCGCGCTTTTGTTCTTTCCTTGTTTTTTAAGTTCCATGTGAGAAAAGCAAAATTCTTATATCTGGAGACTTTTTAAAAAGAGGAATTTCCATTCTTTCCCATCTTCAGTCTGCTCCTCCCTTTCAGCCAAGAATTCAAAACTGCTTCCATTTAGCAGTTGTTCTACTCGGAGCTTGGCAGGTCGCAGCTCCAGGCCAAGACCACCAAAGGGAGGATCTTCCTTCCAGCCAGGCCAAGGCTGAGGTCCTCTACCAGGAGAGCACGCGTGATAAACTTACTTTGCTGTTGCTTTTTTCGGGTTTTTAAAAAAAAAACAACAAAAAGGATTATTGTGGTTGCGAAGACTTTCATCAGGACTAAATTCAAAGGAAGTATATTAGTTCATTGTATAATCTGTGTAAAGTGTCCAAAGAAGCTTAATTCCTCTCTTTGCTCCCCCGAGCAAACCGATAAAACAAACTGGCAGCTTTCACCTTTGGTTTTGAAACAATGCTTCCACTGAAGCTTTAAAAAGAAGCTTTAAAAAGAAATCTAATCCTGCATAGTTTCCTCCTTTCTTAGCTGTTAGAAAAGCTTATTTTCACACATACAGCCTATTTGATGTGCCCTGTAAAAGGGTACTGTTCCTTTAGCATAGCATGAAGAAAAAGCTCCAGCAAGCAGCATGCTTTTGTGTTTTCTTTTTTTACCTTTCCACATGGTCAACGTTGCCTGCCACACCGACCCCTCCAATGGTATAAATTTTCCCATCGTACACCAGACTGTTATGTCGACACCTTGGGACTGTCATGCGGGACACGAGGTTCCAGTTATCGAGCAAGGACATGTAACACCAGACATCAGCGAGCGTGACACCCGACTCCATGCCGCCTGGCACCGATGTGCGGGTGAGGGAAAGAAAAGGGGAGAATTATGTGAGATCCTGGAATGGTAGCAGCTTTGCACACAGCAATCAAAGCCAGTCACAAAGTAAAAAATCTTCAAATGACATTTGACTAATTAAAATAAATCACCCTCAATGGTGAGCATCTGTTCCGATGATGCATATCTGTGTCATTTATTCATGTGCCCCAAAGGCTGGGTTTAGTTGTGGTTTTTTAATAAGATGACATGAAGAAATCAAGATGTCAGACTGAGAGGGACATGTGCATAAGGGGATAGACCCTTTTCAGTGTTCATAAATAACTTCCAGTCTATTAAATTACTGCAACACTTGCAGGAAGGTGTCAGGAGGCACAGCCTATCTTGGCTTGCGAGACACAGGCCGGTCTGAAGTCTAAAATGCTTAACACAGTGATGGATTGAAGGAACGCATACATGGGCAGAATAAAGTCAGTGCTTGCACTGCAGGCTTAATGTCTAATTTTCAGAGACAATTTTTTAATTTATTTTCATTAACTGATAAAGAAAAGAACCAGATGTACCACTCTGGTGAAATCGTTCAGGATGCTCCTGTGAAATACTCATATTGGTCATTTTTAACTTCTGATTGAAGCTTCCAAGGTAACCACTTAGTGGGTGTCTTACTATTCCCATTTTGAAGCACAAAGAGGTGAAATGATTAATTTCAGACCACACTAGGAGTCAGTGGTCAAGCCAGGAAAAGAAACTAGACTCAGTTCTGTGATTTAATGAGAAAACCAGGCTTCCTCACTCTCCAAACCTATGATACGCAGTGTGGGAACCAGTACTTGGAGCTGGCAGGGGTTCATTCCCACTTCTGTTGGTTCCCCTTCCCTTTTTCCGGTGTCTTGTAAATTTGAGCAAAGCAAAATATCAACCGACACTCAGCTAGGTTTCTAGCCATGTGGGACTTTCAGCTGTCCTACTGTAGCCAGCAAGTACTATCAGGTTGCTCATCTAGATTCAAGAGAAAGAGCTAAAATAAGCTTTGAATTTAAGATTCACCAGCTTTTTTAGCAGGTATGGTACAGCCTAAAATGGCTCTACATATTGAAAAGTATCTCAGCTAAGAATAACTGAACATCAGCCTCTCACAAAAGCTTCCATAGAAGGCTTTCACTCCAGTGGCAAAGCAAGCATTGGCAAAAAAACCCATCAAGAAATAAGTCCAAATAAATCCTTAGGGCCTCTATGCAGTATTGATGGAATTTAACACCACAGGCAGCAATTTACTGCAGAAAATGCAGTGAGGGAACTCGGCATGGGAAAGGCAACAGCTGTAACCCCTTATTGGTACAGCCTCCTGCATCTGTGCTCCCAACTACATCCTTGGATCACACACATCCGCATCTCCCTGCCCAGCTTCCTCTTTTATCATCAGACCTTCCCTCAGCTGCCATCAGGGCATCCTTGCATCGCCTGGTGGGAATTGCTTTTCTCCCTCCAGCCAAGCAGAGGTACCACCAGACTGCAAAACCCCAAACACCATGATGCTACGAGCGCAGCATAGACAGCTACTTGGGGAGTTAAAGCCTTTTAAGAAGTATGGTCTCAGTTTCACGGAAACTAAGAAGATTACAGGGCTAGTGACTACTGTCAAAAGAGAGGTCTCAACAACAAGTGCAAAATGTGAATGCTTCTTTAAGCAAATACTGTTAAGTGTAGGTCACATTCAGCAGTTCAGCCTGTCTGTCTCAAATTCCATAACCCACCATTTAGACTCAACTACAGACAGTATTTTAAATTGTGTTTCTATGGCAGTGAAACCTCTTTCCATGCTTGATGGTTGTCAGACCTATTTTCTTTATGTTGCAACTGCAAAATATTGCTGTTGACTGCTTCCAGACAACATTAATGCCGTAGTGGAATGGAGAATGATAAAAGCAGGGAAATTCCTCTCTCCCAACCTCCTTTCCACTTGTTTTCCTCCCCACACCTCCCGCCCCCATGAGCAGCTGGGTACAGCTCTGACATGTCCTTCTTTGTCTGTGCTGCTTATGTTGTAAGGAGGAAATGTTTTTCCCAGCCTAGTAAATTTGGGGATGAAGGGATTGAGAGCAGCCCTGCAGAGAAGGACTGGGGGATACTTGTGGACTGGAAATGAGCTGGCGATGTGTGCTTGCAGCCCGGAAAGCCAGCTCTGTCCTGGGCAGCATTAAAAGGAGCATGGCCAGCAGGTCAAGGGAAGTGACTCTAAACCTCTACTCTGCTCTTGTTAGACCCAGCTGGAGTGCTGCATCCAGCTCTGGGATCCCCACATAAGGACATGGAACTGTTGGAGGAAGTCCAGAGGAGGCCACAGAGATGCTCAGAGGGCTGGAGCACCTCTGCTATGGAGACAGGCTGAGAGAGTTGGGCTTGTTCAGCCTGGAGAAGAGAAGGCTCCAGGGAAACCTTACTGTGGCCTGTCAGTACTTAAAGGGGGCCTATAAGGCCTGTAATGAAAGGACCAGAGGTAACAGTTTTAAACTGAAAGAGGGGAGATTTAGATTGGACATAAGGAAGAAATTTATTACAATGAGGGTGACAAGACACTGGCACAGGTTACCCAGAAGAGCTGTGGCTGCCCCATCCCTGGCAGTGTTTAAGGCCAGGCTGGACAGGGCTTGGAGCAACCTGGTCTAGTGGAAGATGTCCCTGCCCATAGCAGGGGGTTGGAACTGGATGAGCTTTAAGGTCCCTTCCAAACCAAACCATTCTGTGATTAAGTTTCTATGAAATCTGCTGCTTACCTGAGAGATAGATGTTGTCCCCTGCGCTGACCACACTGAAAAACTCTCGATCGTAGAAAGGCAGGCTGGCCAATGGGTACCACTTGTTGTTTTGAGGATTTAAGCAAGTGACCGCTGTTAAAGCACGCTGATTCATGCCAATCATCTGACGACCCCCAACTAAGACTATTACCTCAGCTACACCTAGGATTCAAGTAAGAAAGAAAATAAAACAAAGTGTCATCTCTCAGTGAGGCAGAAGTTTATAAAAAATACTTGTCAGTCAGGGTAATTTCAATGTTTCGTACATAAGTCTGTTTTAGACCACGCAATGAAATAAAGAAGGGTGAGAAAAAAGGGAGTGTGTGTGCGGAGGAGAGTGGTGGGTGAGGAACAACACTAGGAACAGGCTTGGGAGAATGTGAGAGGGAGCATGCCATCTGGATAAAATTTAAGGGGAAAGAAATGAAAAGGCAGCTCCACATAAATATGTCCTTTGACTTCAACAGTCTTTGAGTGAGACAGCAAATTTCTGTTCCACTGAAGAAAACAGGAATTTTGTCAAGGACTGTGATAGCTTGGGAGCTTGGTCATTATCCAGGGAAAGCAGGCCTGCATTTTAACCTGATAAAGCTGTTCTTATACTAAATGATAATGTCTGGAGAAGGGTTAGGCTATGGTTATGGTTCTTCTTCCTGATCTTCTTTCTTCATGTACTCGATTAACATGTCATTTTCTGGTGTTAGGCTTTTTTGTGGGTTTTCTCTTCTCTTTTCTCAGATGTAGGCCATATGTGCTCAAGCCACTGACCAGGGTCTTAGTGTCCTGGGTGCTAGTAAATGTGACAAAGATAGCCCCTGTCCTAACACAGATATTAACTGAGAACAGCTTGAACAGCTGCCCCAGCTCATCCCATAACATACAGGCTGCACAGCAACTCTGGACAAAACTTCTGCAATCCACATCTCAGAGTTTTTATTCCCACTTTACATCCAGAGCTGAGTCAACTCTCATCTGAGTGTTACTCCAGATTCATCCCCACAGTGATGGTCACAGTTTAACTCTGGGACATTTTGTGGCTCCAACCCAACAGTGCAGTTCTGTGGGTTAGTTTGGATTTAGCATGTAGCAGAAGTGTTAAAAAACCTTCTGCAGTGATTGTAAGCCACAGCGCAATTTGTTGCCAGGAAAGGTAGGCTCAGAAGCAGGACCACAAGGCCAGGAGCTGGAAGGAATCATCATTTTGAGAGCTGTGCTCATGGCTGGCCCCATTGCTGTGGTGTGTTATGGTGCTCAGCCTAGAGACACGTGTGCACAGGTCGGGGGGTCTGAAGCATGGAAGCGATATTGCCAGCAAGAGAGATGAGGAGCTGCAGTGGAGAGAAACGCATCTGGAGAGTAATGGATTATCGTCATTCTTCATTAGTGTTTTCACAAAATATATCTGTGTCATTCAAGCAAGGTTACTCTCTTAAAAGTTATGAAGTTAAAGTGCTGTACAGTTTTAAATAAATATTTCTCAGTAAGAAGAGATCATTATTTTTGAGCCACACCAGAAAATCTAATCACCTGTGCAAGACATAACTTGATTATAATCAATGACCTCGAGAGGGCATGTGACATGCTGCAGCGAGTCCACAAAGGGTGTTTAGCGATTCTTTGTGTCTACATGAATGCCGTTGATATGCAAAATAACATGATTCTATATAATTAGACTCTGACCTAAAAAACTATAATCACCCCCTCTTACCCCGAGAGAATCACTTTTCCCTCATCAACAAGCTTCTGGAAATGGATCGTATTATACCTTCAATTTTATATACATAAAATAAGCACTTTTCAAAATCCCCTCAAACATCACACCATTAGTCGTTGTCTTCAGTGAAAGACTCTTTAGGGTAGATTGTTATTGAAAGTCCTCCACACTTCATCCTTCTGAAAGGTGCCTTGATGAGGCAGTCTCCAGAAGCTGCAAATACCGTGGTTTGATATGCCATCTCCGTGCCACATTAGCATCAGTGGCAGTGATAGAAATTTTTGCCTGGCTTTGTGATTGTACTTATGGGAGGCAGAAGTACTTGGCAGAATGTTAAAACAATTCACCTGTTCCATCTGACTCCTTCTATGTAGTTTTCCTACATGATATTTGCACCACTCTCTGTTCAGCAAACAGTTAGGACATTTCTTAAGGCCAGCTTGGACAGAATCTTGGGCAACATGGTCTACAGTGAGGCATCTCTGCACAAGGCAGGGGGGTTGGAACTAGATGATCTTAATGTCCTTTCCAACCCCAACTATTCTATGATTCTTACATTACCGTGATATGGGCTCTGCTGGCTAGTTGCAAGCACTTGGGGTTTTTACATGTATTTTTCCAAAAAGGAAAATGCATGTGTTCCTCAGGTGAGAAATATCTTGAAGAGGCACGGTTCTCCACTGCTGCTGGGTCTTTAAAAGGGTGATCCATGTGTGATCCATTTGTTTTGGAGGCAGCAAATAGCCCTGACTGGTTCTGTTAAGACTCACCATCTGAGAATAATATATTTACATACGGCTATGAAAGTGAAGCTGTTTTATGAATGCTAGTCCGATCCTCCCAACAAGAGGCTGAATGTCAAAGAAGCAAATTGCACACCTATTTTTGCAGCTAGAGAAACTGAGGCATGGAAAGCAAGGGGCTCACTTTCAGGACAACAGTGGAATGTCATGGTCTCTACCAAAGATAGTAATTCCTAGAAATTAGGCTCCCTTTAAATCTTGTTTAAGGACTGTACATCTAAACACCCACATCTGACCACTGCAAAAGGCTCCTAAATGCTCCAGCATTAGTGGAAATGGAAAACTGAACTTGAAATATCACCAGGCTCTGAGCAGGACTCAAGGGAAGGAGCCATGCTCCGTGTCCTGTCCCAGAGTGTGTCCTATCCAGGGAACTGGTGTCATTGAGGAAGTTCTGCTTTACCTGCAGAGAGCCTGGGCCGGGTCCTTGGTGTCTGCATCTCTTGTCGGGCATGCGGCAGCATGTGGTAACGTTTGGCTTCATTCACTAGATCCCGGCAAGCCTCTGAAGACTTTATCAACTCCTCGTTGTCAACAACATTTAGCAGATAGCTGGGATGGATGAAGGGGAGGCGCACCACTGCCAGCAACTCCGCAGCATACTGTGAGGGGGGGAAAATAATAACACACTACAGGCTTTGTGCCACAGTTCAGCCGCTCAGCATCTCCGCCTCCTTCCCTTGCAAACTGGCCCCTGTCACCCAGCCTGGAAAAACACTTATTATGGATGCTGCATACAAACCCTGCCTAGAGACAGAGTGGGACAGAAACAACGAAGCCCTCAGTGTTCCCTCACCCAGGCTGGTTTTGGTCCCAGGAGACTCAAAATAACCTTCAAAAGGTGGCAACTCTTGTTATATAGCACCGTATGGAGGGATTTTTGAAATAAAAGCCCATTCTGGACTCAGGCGGAATATAACACCTTGTGCACTGGAGACATGGACAGCTTCCGAGTTTTCCGAATTAACCTTGAAATGTGAGCGTGGTTGTTGCACACTGTAAAAAAACCCAAACAAGTCTTTTCTGGCATTATAAATGTGAAACAAATGCTGGTAAACAGCGTGGATTTCAACAACTGCTATGGCAGAGACTTAATAGTCACCAGCCAATCTGCTGAAAATCTTTTAATTAATATGGTTTATTTGTTGGTGAAACAAATAATGCAGTTCTGGCTTTTGGAGAAGTCAGACTCCAGAGGGTGCTATACAAATACTGACAGTATGTTTCATCTTCTAAATAAATACATTAAACCTCAGAGGGCAAAGGACACCCAAGCAAATGAAGTTGTCTGTCACTGAACACGGCTTAAAGGAGAGCAAAACCCCAAGAGAGAAAACTGCTATCAAAAAACCAAGAGCCCATCCCCAGATTCTTCTTTTTTATATGTAATTGGTTATATCACAACACAGCACAAGATCACAGTAACAGGAAAACGTGGTTCTTGAAAACCAATGCACACAAACAGGATGCAAACTAAGGGTGCGCAGCAAGAAAAGATAATCATCTGTTGTAATAAATATTCATGTAGAGGCAGCATCCAAATATCCCAACTGGGATTGAGGCCAGGATGCAAATAAATATTCCTGAGGTCCATGCAACTGGTCCTGAGGAACGCTGGGTGCCAGCAGCATCTGCTGGCCTGCAGATGCCTCTGGTCTTCCAGAAGCTACTTGGCGTTTGCTTTCTTTTTCAGCAGTTGTGCCTGTCCCTGCAGTGTTTGAGAGCCAAGTCACAGCAGGAGCAGGATGGGAATGGGGCAGGGGCACAGCAAGATGGGAGGGCAGGGATGCAGCCTGAGCCAGATAATGGGTTGGTCAGGCAGGTGAGAATGCAGTGGCACCTGGGGACGCTTCCAGGGCTTCCCCCTTCCCCACCCCAACTGAAGAAGCAGGCTTCATTTAGGAGGAAAACAGACGATTTCTCCTAGCAGCAATTCACACTCCTTTCCTGCTGGAGAGCCATGTCAGCCTGGTGTGAGCTCAGTCAAAGTGAGGATGTAACTACCTGCAGGGAGCTGAACCCCACGTGTGCCTGCAGGGTCATGGCAGCAGGGAGATGACTAGGGTCTACTGCTCACTAGCCCTCCTGGCACCAGGACTGGCAATTTTAGATACAGCCTGTAGAGTTGAGGCCTGGCCACCCTGCAGTTGTTTGGGGACAAAAATGGTGTTTGGAGGATGCAAAAGGGACAGGAAAATGTCAGCACTTCTCTCCTGAGAAAAAAACAACTAACCCATATGAGCAGTGAGTCTGTGGCTCCTCGCTATTACCTTTGGCATTGCACAGGGACAACTAGGCTTGAGATCACTTCATCAGCCTCCAAACCTGAAAAGACACTCCTCTCTTTTCACTTGCTGAAATCCATTCATAAGGTGCTTTCTAGGAGGTAAAATGGATGCTTCCCTTCCCTAGAGTCACAAATGTCAGGCACTTGGCTGCAGATATCTTAATGTCATTAAATGGTACCTTGTAGGAGAGGGAGCAGTGGACATATGGCAGTGGGTGGCAAAGCTTTGATTTCAGGAAGTGCTTTTTTAACGAAGGCTGGAGGCGTTTAACCTTACATGGGAGCCAAGACAAAAAGTGGCATTGGAACATGGGAATAATGCAGATAGTGGGTGTACAGGGGAAAAGCCAGACAACCCCCATGGGGGAGGTTAATCCCCATTACAGGCTGCTCAGGAAGCAGTATGAGTTGCTAAAGGGTAGTTTAAATAAAGTTGTAAAATATATGGAAGTGTATAGCGTTGCCAGCACTTCCCCTCGGTGCAGGAGGACACACCAGAGCTGCTCCTGATGCTCCCGAGGCAGGTCTGCACTTGAAGCAGCCATAACACAAAGCAGTGCAATACACAGGCACAACCGGCTGTGCCACTGAATTACGGGCTTGACAGGCACCACAATGTCCCAAATTCTGGTGAAGCAGAGGAAGAGAGCTCCCCTTCAGCAGGGACATACAATTCCCACAGGTCCAGTGGAGCAACTGCCTCCATCTCCCACCTTTCCTGGAATAAATGGGGCAGCACCGCTGCCTGAGCATGGCGAGCTTTCCCTCTCACTCGCCCACCTTGCTTTAATTAGATAAGTGAGAAAATGTGATTCTGTTTCTCTCCTGCATCCCCCCCCTGCTTCCGCCTTTGTCTCCTCTTTTGTCTGAGCTCATGGCTTATTTTGAAGGGGAATAATAATTAGAACATGTTGCTCCCTTTCATCAGCTTGAAAGTTAATGTCACATATCAAAACTGATGTCACTTTTCACTCTTATTCTTCCCTTTGCTCAAACAGCTCAGAAAAGCTGGCTCTGTGTGTGTGTATCTGTGTGTGTGTGCACGACCACACGCAGTTGCAACTTGGGCTTGTTGTGATGGCATTAGTGGTACATATAATCGCAGTGTTTTTCACCAAGGGATTTGGAGAGTACATACCATTGCAGTGTCTCTAGAAGACAAGAGAGGCTTTTATAAACCAACAGCTTTTCGCATCACCTTTTTTAAGCACTATAGTCAAGGGTGAATTTCATTTAGTCTCACTGATTTAAGAATATTCAAGTGATTTAGGCAATCAGCAGCCTTTTTCTTTTGGATTCTCCCTTACGAAGGCTCCCTAGCACCGTTAGCTATGATTGTACTAAATATCCTGTTCCTATCATCCTTTTCATTTAAGACTGGAATAAGCACCACAAAGCATTTCAAACTCCTTACTATCTGTTATTTGCTCTCCATTCTCTCATGTCTTACTGTTGTTCCTCATACAGCTATGAAGTATCTACTGCACTTATGGATGTTACTGGTTTTTATTAAAACAGCACAATGCCAAATTCAGCAGACAACAACCTTGGGTTCCTAGAGCTGCAGTTTGCCCCTGTAACCCTGGGAATGTCTCCTTCTTCCTACTCAGCTACAGGCGCTGGCTGGACAAGTAGAAGAATTTCTCAGATCTTTGCTGGGAATCGCTTATGACTGGTCTACAACCTGCCTCACATGCCAGGGTGAAGCAGAGAATATTAACGCCCCCTCTGGCCTAAAATTAGGAGTGATTGACTCAAAAACATGGGAGACCATGCCCCAGCTCCTTGAAAATGGACAAAATCATGCAAAAATCTAACAAAGTTATTGTTATGCGAGGGAAGTTTTTGAACATCATCAGGAATGTTTTTTCAGGCTACATGAACCTCAGCATAGCTTCTGTTGGATGAAGGGAGCTGTTCATGTTTTGCACCAGCAGAAGATCTAGTCCATATACACCTTGCTGAGCAGTGATGCTGCCAGATACCCCCACAGTGCTGTGCAGCAAAAGCTATTTGTACAGTCACTGGGAACACAGAAGAGTAGCAACCTTTGAGAGATGCTATCTGGCTGGCTTCAAGGCACTTAATTCCACAAGGCACTTAAAACCGATACCAATTTGACTGCTGAGCTAAAAGCAAGGTCTCCAATAAGCCTGCAATCACAAGTGTGTTTCATAAAAAAACAGAAACAAAAATCTTGAGAGATCTTATCTTTTTTAAATTACTTCAACATTTCAGAGGAGAGATCCAGCTCTGGATTCAGACACCTAAATAGGTACATACAAGCAAGTATTTACTTGTCAGCCAGACATAGAATCATAGAATCACAGAATCATAGAATCATAGAATAGTTAGGGTTGGAAAGGACCTTAAGATCATCTACTTCCACCCCCCCTGCCATGGGTAGGGACACCTCCCACTAAATCACGTCACCCAAGGCTCTGTCCAACCTGGCCTTCAACACCGCCAGGGATGGAGCATTCACAACTTCCTTGGACAACCCATTCCAGTGCCTCACCACCCTCACAGTAAAGAGTTTCTTCCTTATATCCAATCTAAACTTCCCCTGCTTAAGTTTGAACCTGTTGCCCCTTGTCCTATCACTACAGTCCCTAATGAATAGTCCATCCCCAGCATCCTTATAGGCCCCCTTCACCTACTGGAAGGCTGCTATGAGGTCTCCACGCAGCCTTCTCTTCTCCAGGCTCAACAGCCCCAACTTTCTCAGCCTATCTTCATACGGGAGGTGCTCCAGTCCCCTGACCATTCTTGTGGCCCTCCTCTGGACTTGTTCCAACAGTTCCATGTCCTTTTTATGTTGAGGACACCAGAACTGCACAAATGCATGGCTTTAAATAGCTAGTACAGTGGAAACCAGTATTTTTTCACACTGGATTTGTTCAGTGATCTATTTCTCTTACCCTGAGTTCAATACAACATGTATCACTCACTACTACCTTGGTAATTCTTTACAGATGGTTTTAGAAAGTAACAATCCTTCCCCGTGTGGTGTGGATTCTTCACGCTTTGTAGAATGACTATTTACTTACTCATTTCTTGATACATATAGTTTAAATTTTTATCAAACATATTGTTTAATGCAAGTCTGTTCATTGAACTCTGAGTACCTAAATCCAAAAAGTGACTGTATCATCATTTCTAATTTCTATGTAACCCAAGCCAAATTCCTATTTTGATTTTAGTTTTGAGCTAAACTCAATAGCTCAGGCCTAGCTCTAGCTTTTATAACTCATAAAAATTTATGATCCTTTAAAATTTGTCCACAAGTATTTCATTTTCTGACTTCCTGTGGGTATGAACTTCCCCCACACTGTGAGAAGAGGTATTTTCTTTTATCTGCCCCAGACTAGTCTGCATGCATGGTCTGCATCATTCAAATCACATGCTAAAAAGTTTCCACAAGAGAGATTAAATGTTTTGCTATATGTTTTTTGCTTTATAGATCTTGTTCCAGTTCTCCATGGTTCTCATCTGCAGCTGATCTCATCATTCCCCATACAGACCATTTGGACACCGATAAGCTGCAGTAGCAGGAGGCTCATCTGAAAGTGGCAGCAAGAGCAGTTTTTTCACTGGCAGAAATGCCAAGAGGATGAAGGTGAAATTTTGAAATAAGCTACTTTTGGTTTTAGTAGAGCTCTCTAATACAGGCATATTTAAATTATATGTATGAATTAGAATTAATGTAAAGGTGAAATGTGGCTCCTAAATACTGAGAGGCAGGGTTTATTAGCTCAAGCACAGGACTAAGCTAATGAAATGTTTAATGCTTCCAGGACTCTGGTAAGTATTTCTAGACAAACCTTCACTGCATTTTATAGATGTACAAGTCTGGGTCAGTGCTACTTCATGGCTGTCTGTGACAGGCATTACTGGATTGCATAGGTATGCTCTAGGATTGTCTTTTCTGTTCTGTTCTTGTGTTGTTTGGTACAAAGGAAAACTTGTCCCTGAGTAGGCTTTCCGGGCCCCTTTATAATGCAAATAATGAATAATAGTACCCTTCTATTCCTTTATAATTCCCATGTCAAAAGAAGTAATGTTAAGTTTCTGTGCCTACGTTTTTCAGTTCTTATGCTGTACAAACACAGAATCACAGAATAGTTAGGGTTGGAAAGGACCTTAAGATCATCTAGTTCCAACCCCCCTGCCACGGGCAGGGACACCTCACACTAAACCATGTCACCCAAGGCTCTGTCCAACATGTATACATTAAAATTGTAGCTGTTGGAAATTTTCACTTCAAGTGAGCTCTTTAATGATTGCATTTGTAATAAAAAATATTTAAATCAAAAATGTGCTGGATTTTTATTTTCTTCCCTTCCCTCCCCTTCACTTCTCTTCCCTTTCTTTCCCTTCCCTTCTCTTTCTTTTTTACAGTGACCAGAAAGAGAAAAGGTAAAAAAAGAACAAGAAGAAAATTTATACTTTTATCAAAAGATTGGGGAAGGGTAGGAAATGTATATTCCCATTTTGAAACCTTTCTAATTTCAGCCAGGAGCAGGTGGAGCTCCCAGCTCACAGAGCACAGATGTGATAAGCTTGCACTGACCAACTCTGCTGAACCGATGAACTGCCATATTGTAGGTAAGCAGATGATTCAGGACAGCTTCAGGAAAATGCATTGCAGTGATCCAACCTGAACTGATTCAGGAACATAGTTTTGAATTTTGGCCAGTAATTTGTTTTTTTGTTTTGTTTTGTTTTGTGTTTTGTTTTATGGGTGTTTGTTTTTTTTAAGGGGAAACTGATGTGCAGTCCTTTGAAAATTGGTATATCATGCGTTTGTATTATATAGTCTGTATCTACTAGATCCTACATTTCTGATAGATTTACATGTGTGTTCAGCTTGGTGCACCAGAGTTAGCCCAAAATAAATAGTGAATATTAAATACTGCATCAAGAGCCCTCCTATCCTGAGGTTAGTATCTGAAACAGTGAGAACTGCAGTCATCCATAGCAGAGGATGTACAAACATCCCTTTGTTTAGAGGCCAGGCATCATGTACAGCTGCCACCAAACTGATCTGATTCCTATGGACTGTGCTGCTGAGCCCCAGATGACTGGTCAAACACATCCTGACGCTGTTTTCCGACATGCTGACTTTGGATATAAGCACCCAGCAGGTCCTGGCAGACCAGCTGTTTGCATCTTAAGCTATGTAGGTTGTAAAGAACTAGGTTTCCCCCATTGCTGGATCAGAAATTTTGATTGCCAGCCCAGTACCCACGCTGTCGGGATATGGCTCGCTCTTGCTGTGCCAGCATCAAGGCTTTTGTGAGGGCTAACAGTGGGTTTGCTTGGCTCCAGCTAAACCATATGCCTCAGTGAGGGGACTGACTGAGGGCGCCCCATTTTCCAAAGCTAACACTTAAATCATTCTCCTGTGAGGCCTAAGGCTGAATTATCACTGATGGTCCAGCAGAAAACAAAGAAACAGGAGGAGCTCTGAGGCAACTTGGAGGCATGACAGGTTCCAGAGGCAGCCTGCGGGCGCAGCCAGTGCAGACATGGCAGCGGGGCACTTTGGAGACGCGGTGAGGGCAAAAAAGACTGTGGGCAGGCCAGAAGGAGACGGCATGAAGCTGACAGATTTCAAGGTACCATGTAAGGAAGAATAAGAAAATGTGCTTCGGCCGCTCGGAAGTAACAAGCAGAGCCGGCGCAGAAGCACCACACAGCCTGGAGATGGCGCCGAGGCAGCATGGAGGCCGCTCGCGGTTGTGCGGCGCTGGCAGCCGGGCGGCCCTCACAGCCCGGCAGTGGCACCGCGACATCATGGAGGCAGGGCTTAGGGTAAGCACTGAGGGCTGAAGAGTGGCCAAAGATGGCTCTGAGGCGGTTTGTAAGCCTCAGTCAGTCCAGGGAGGCATGGAGAGGTCTGCAAGTCGGACACCTGCAGTTAGACCGTCCAGCTTTGCAGGCGGACGGGCAGGGCTCGCCCCTCGCTCTCTAGAGGCTGCGGAGGGACCTGCCTTGTTTTTGTCTCTGCTAATCACACAACAAATTGTAGATTGGGGAGTTAACACACGGAAAACGGGGGTGGTTATTAGGAGATGCAATGTCCTGTTAGCTGTTCAGAGCAGCCACAGGACATGTGGAGCTGTTCACGCTATTAAGGATAGGGTCTCGCCTCATAGGCATTGTTCATTTACTACTTGTTGGCTTTGCCAGCTTGTTCTCTGTTCCCACCTGTGTCTTTCAGTTCTTCTTTGCAGTAATAAAATTCAATTTGGTGCTGCCTATGAGGAGTTATAGCAGGATACTGGTATCTCCTGAAGCTCACAGTGTGTTCCTATGTGGACCTACCTGGTGCATGGCCATGCACATATGTCCATTACCTATGTGGCAATGGCCAGGCTCTGAGGAGGCTGGAGACAACACTCAGATGTGGTCTGGAAGCAGCGTAAATTGTGTTAAAACACAACTGAGTCTGAAATTAAAGCCTTCTTGAGAGGCAGTCCTATTAGCCTGAATATCAGGAACTGGAATTCTAGGTTAACTTTTCCATATTGTCAGGATCTTTCCAGTCTGAGCAGATACCACCTGAACACCTCTAGATTCCCTTGAGGCCATTGCTTCTTACCTCTGGAGAAGAATAGTGAACATGGAGATCTTTTTGATTTTTAGTGATCACTGGTGCTCTGTTGTTAAGTGGTAAATTGCACCAGCTGTTGTTCTGTGTTAGGACATAGAGCAGTGGATGAGATCAGAGAACTCTGTGCTTGCTGTTTACACTGACAAGGTGGGAAGCTAAGAATAGCAACAGCTATACCTCCTGACCAACTTCCACCACCTTACCATGTTTATCTGTTAAGACTGAAGTGCTATAAGGTAGCCTTAAAATTGGCTGAGGAAGATGGCGATTCTGATGTTACAGAGATAGCTAATGGACCTGAGAAGGAGAGCATGCTCCAGCCATGTGTTTGTGTTAAACGTGTAAGTTTTATTTTAACTGTGCATCTGCTGGACAGTGCACAAGCCCCAACCTGCTCCTCAGTAGCAGCAAGCTGCTGATTGATGTTCAGAATCCAGTTATGTGAGAGTTTGTTTTTTCCAGTGTCTGATGGGACCCATCTTGAAGCAGGGGGCAAGGTGTTTTCCTGTTCTTTGCAACCTATATACTCTCTAGCATATTGGCCACCTCGGTGATTTGTTGCATCCCAAAGCATCTGAAACACGAGGGAACTTTAGCAATTGTTTTAAAATTGAATGTTCAAAACTACATAAATCAAGCTGCTAAATTTACAATGTGAAACGAAACATTAATTTGACACTCACTGCAGACATGCTGTGGGTAGCATCTGTAGTCACTACTGGGTTCTTATTTCTTCTTGACCCTGAGCTGCACCCTGTGGAAAAATTCATGTTTCATTTTAGTAGTGTACCAACCAAAATGTTAAGCCTATGGAAATGTGATCATTAAAGCTGGCTGGAAGAGCAATCAGTTTCTTTTGGTTGAAACACAAAAGTGACTTGTAGCCCAGTTTTGGGACAAGATCTGAAAAGCTTATCTGGAATTCTTGTAGCATAGTGTCCTGGGTTCAGCAGTAGCAGTCATTTTTTCTCCTTCTTAGTAGCTGGTGCAGTGCTGTGTTTTTGACTTTCA
>JANHGB010007688.1:0-23366 GCA_026283785.1 Coracopsis vasa
GCTGAGGGGCCGCTCGCGCCACGCCGCTGGCGCCGCCGCCGCCGCTGCGCGCGGTGTGGTCGGACTCGCTGCCGCTGCCGTTGGACTTGCGGTCCTTGTCCCTGCCAAGAGCTCTCCTGCTGGTCTCGCTGGTGCTTCGGTTCGAGCCGCTGCTTTTGCTTCCTAAAGGCCACGGGTGAAAAGGGATACATGGAAAAGGAGGAATTAGCTCACGTTGGCTGGTGGCTCCTGCATCAACCGATGCGGGTATGGGCGTTGTAATGGCAACGGTGATGGCAAAACCAGGTCTGAACGTGCTGTTGGTGGCTTAGGGGATTCAGCAATGACAGCTGGTAGAACAAAGGTGACAAGGTTGTGCCATGCACAGGTACACGTAGACACCTCAGAGCTCGCACAGTGAAAGCAGCAGCTAGGCTAGAACCAGAACTAAACCCATCTGCTCTGCTGCCTCCCCACCGACTGCAGGGAGGGGAGGAGCAGAAACAGAAAGGAGAAGCAGGCATTTGGGTTTTGACTCAAGCAAACAAGGTTCAGTGTAGTTGTAACTGTCTCTGGTACCTTCTATTGGCAAAAGCTTCCCAAAATGAAACTCATTTGCCTTTTCTATCATCCTTGGTCACACCAGGGACAAACCACCTGATGTTAACTGATGTCCTGTCAAATCATAGAATACCAGGTTGGAAGGCACCTCAAGGATCATGTGGTCCAATCTATCTTAGCAAAGTGTGACTTCTGTTGGCTTCACTGGAGATCTTAATGTGGATTCAGCTGCCTCCACTACAAAGGTTCAGGAAGGTGAGCTTTCTGAAGAGGTAAGGTGCTCCCTGAGCTGTCGTTTCAAATGTCTCATAACAATCTTGTACTAACAATGAAGAGGAGAAACTACCTGTTAGCAGGTCACCTGGTACAGCCTTGCTCCAAAGAACACCACAGAGATCACCTCCAAGAAGGATCTCTGTCAGCTCTCCAGGGTGGCACGTGTTCACAGTGGAAGAAAATGGACAGTTTAACCCTTCCACAGTAAATATGCCTCTGTCTTTATCTCCTGATGCATTCTGTTGCCAAACACTGCATTAATCTCAAAACATGACATCCAGTGGGCTCTGAAGCAGGGCTCTTGTTCACCAGATGCATTCAGCTGTGATCTAACTTCGCACATAGAAGAGAGAGTCCAGAAGAAACCCAATTCTAACACTCTCTATTGAGAGTGCCCAATGCAGTCTCATGTCCCAGTACTCTTAATACCTGCCTGAGACATCTGGGCAGTGCTTAAGTGCCTTTCAGTATATGGAGCAGTGGAAGGGCACTGGTAGATAAATGCAATCCATATGGATGACACCACTAATAAATCAGGAGCTGGGATTATTCATTTATTCATTGTATGAAGGGCAGTGAGGACAGTGGTGATGGGATTTTCCCATCTCCCTGACAGATGAGGTACCTGATGCCATTCCCTCTGGAGCTGCTGCAGCACAGTTACACAGGGGCCAGACAGGTTGATAGGCTAATGCCACACTATTGGACTATTGTATTGAGACAGGTTGAGGGTCCAAGACAAGTAAAAAGGCAAAAATAAAGAATAAATAAGAAAAAAATACAGCTCAACATTTGGGTCACAAGAATCTAAATGATCATGCTGTGAATTCATTGTTATGGAGGCATTTGAAGCTTACCAATCCCCTAGAGTCAGCCATTCCTCTATGACTCCTTCAGTCTAACGCTTGCTCAGGACAAAACAAGGGAATAACAGTTACAAACAAGAAACAACACAGACGTGTAGTTTCCAAAGAAGAACAAGTGTTGAAACCCTTCAAAACTGAACACCTTGGTGCCTTTCACAAGGCTCTCTTTAGCCAGTAACACAGGTCGCATGGATGAAACACCAAACCTTTCCTATTCCAGCAGCAGAGATCTCCTGATCCCACAGAAACACATCATCACATTCTGCCCAGGACAAGCAGCTTGCAGATCTAAAAGCTCTGGATACCACTGTGAGCTTCCTCACAGACACTTCTTAGTTTGAGATAAGGTGGGCTCAATAGGTCTAAAGGTTCCTGTTATGGAACTGGTTTGCAGCATCTAACTGGTTGTGGTTAACAGGAAGAAGCTGCATCCAAGTTACTGGATGTTCACTCCAAAAACACAGAGAATCCTCACCCTTGCTTTAATGGCAGCATTTCCAAGAGCAAAACTCACTCTGGAGATGATTTTAAACCCTCCAGACCATCTGTACAGACAAAATCCACATCATTTTTATTTAGTGAGGTTTAAAAATGAGCCAAAAGTTAGCCTAGGGCAGGAAAGGAGGAGGTCAGGTTTTTAATCCATGCAGTATTACCTTTTTTGCCCTGTCATGTATTACAAAAGAGACTCTCCTCCCTGTGAGCAGTGTTTCAGCCCTGTATTTCAGCTGGCCACCTCATGCTTGTCTCACACAAGAAAAGGGAGTGATTTTCCTTTTGTACTGAGCACTGAAGTGAAAGCCAAGAGCCCTTTGGTTCTAATCCCTGTTCCATCAGCAACAAAATGGCCCAATTTCCAGCAACATCAAGTGCCCCACTGTTAGCAATGGCTCTGACCTCTAAAAGGGGGGCAATAATTTACCTGTTTTAACAGGGTGGACATCTGAGTCATTAATGTTGGCCTGATCAGCATTATCCAAGCAGTAGTTTACCATGTGGTGCTGTTGTGTAGGAAAAGCACAGATGCCCATGCCACCAGCTTGGCTCTAGCCCCCACAGGCATTTTGCATGGGGTTCAGAATTCCAGCACAACTATAACCAGCATCTTTTCCATCCTATCCTGTCCTATTGACTCAGTTAAAGCATCGCTGGCGGTTTCAATACAGAGCTGAAAGGCTAACTCACTCCATCACATACACAGAATCCATGCAGGTAGCACACAAATCCACAAGACAGGAGCACAGACAGCACAAAGGAACTCAAGCAAATGGTTAGGGATAATGACAGCTGCAGGAATAGATCCCAGATGAACCAGCTTACCTTCACTTTGCTGGCTCCCTGCACTGCCACTACCATAGCTAAAGCCTGGGTCTTGGTACGCTGGTGGAAAACATGGAGGGGGCAGAGGATACTGATAAGGGTATCCTTGGCCTAATGGCCAGGGAGCAGCAGGATGTGGAAGTGGAGCAAGGGTATCCTGATCCGAGGCTCCGCTGGAACCATTGTTAAGGTTCAGTGCAGCCATATCTGGAAAAGAGAGAAAAGGTGAAGGCTCTGTCCTTACCCAGCAGCTGGTTCCTGCCCATTAGCAGCATTAACAGAGACCAAAGGGATCCAGCCTCCAGGGATCACTCAAAATATCGCCAGACATCAGTATCTACCACTGGTACCAAGGTATCTCTGCAGCATTTCCACAAGCCAAGGAGGAATCATCCCCATTTTACAGCTTGGAAACAGCGTGTGACTGAGAAGCAGGAAGTCTGTGGCATCACCAGAGCTTTCTTGAGCCTCAGTGCAATGCCCTGTTTGCTAAGTTCATCCTCTTCCAAGTGGTCTAACAGGAATCATCAACCACTTGTCCTGCTACTTCAGAACACCCACTTGTGAACTCCTATAGGATTCTCTCTCCTCTGTGCGTCCTGAGAGCAGACCACACACACCTCTTTGCCCTTTACAGATGAGGCACTTACTGCCACAGAGGTCTCCAAAGACATAATAGCACTGTTCTGAGAAGGTGATTTTGTTCACAGTGTGCCTGAGGTAGCCGTGTTTTAACATGCTGCTGGCGTATTTGCGTGCCTCCCGTCGGTCTTTGAAGCCTTCCACGTGCGTGTAAAGCCAGTCAACCACATCTGCTCCTAAAATGGGAACACAAAGAGGAGCCCCAGGATCAGCAGAGGCAAATCGAGCTCTATGGGTTTCTAATGTTCCCATTATCACATAGACCCCTAGTACTGAATAAAAACATGAACAAGCAGCAATCTTGCTGCAAAGAGCTTAAAAGGTTAAAGACTCAGCCTAACTGCTGAAGTAGTTACACCAAACATCAATAAAGCAAGCAAAGAATCATCTCGCATCCATCTGAACACTACATTAACAGTGACACCAAATAAGCACACAGAAAATGCTATAGTTTCATTGTTCAACCCCTTCTGAGCTGCAGTCATGAAAATGACACAGGATTTACAGAACAAAAGTGACTGGAGAGTCATCTTCCTCCAAAGACCTGGATTCCAACCCCTTTCTCAGCAAAGGGTACCTACAACCCAGACTGAATGTTAGCACTTCAGGTCACAGGGCAGTGAGAATCAAAGGCAGAGCTGTGGTAATTTTAATTAAGATGCTTTATTAAGGCTGGGTGGCTGCCTGGGACTGGAATGACAACGCTTGCTGCCCTGCTGAACCTGGGCAGGCTGCTAGAGCCAAAGATGGAAAACCTGTAATACAACAAGTGAGGGTTAAGGACCAGCGGTGTGTGGGCATGAGAAACGTGCAGTCATTTTGGCTATCCAGGCTCAAACATGAGCTATTAGTTCTCTTCTGTCATGCTCATGAGCTGCTCACAAATCCCAAGTCAAAGGAATATAAGAAGTGATAGGGAAAAAGAAGTTCATCTAAACATAGTGTCTTCAGCCTATTTCCTAAACCCCACTGAGTTCTTTCCCCCCAGCATCCCTTTGAGCTGCTTACCTATCACTGCATTGGAGATGGTAATTTTCAACCACATCCTGTCCCGAATTTCAAGGCCTGAGTCTGGTAGCTGCATCACCTTGACAATAGTAGCCATGTCACTCTTCACAGTTAAGGGAGATTCTTCTAACTCTAAAAGAGAGAAAGGTCACATGCTTCCTTGAAATGAACCAAGTCCTAAAACAACTTCTCAGCTCCCGGTTTGGATGAAACATTCCCGGTTTACCATCAGATGCAAAACCAGACCCAAAGGTTCCCAAATGCACCCTCAGAATGGCATCAATTATAAACTTCATATCAATCCTTCAGAGATTGTGCTCAGTGCAACCAGTTCATCATTGAGATGCTGAGTCCCTGCATGTCTTGACTTCAGGTCAGCGCTGCACTCCTTCAACCCATGAATGCCATGAACAGCCTCTGCCCACCCAACAGTTCAGTGCACTGAATGCACAGCTCTGCAGGATAAGGTTTCCTGGCTTGTTGTTTAGCTTTTGAGTTAACTGTCAGGCATAATGCCCATCTGCACAGAGAAAGAGGATAACCATGTCTCAATCAATGTCCATTTGGGTATCTTAAGAGTTGGACATCAGCATAATTGGGGAGAGTTGAAATTGGAACAGAAAGCTTCCATCGTCAGGGTAAAGGCTAGTGGTTTCCTTCAAAATAAAGCTTCCAGGATCCCAATGATGGCAGCTTTACATGGTAACAACTCACTTAGTGCAGCATTACTTTGTCCTGCATCCTTCTTGCAGAGCACTTCAAATACTGCTACTCCCAGCTGCAGTCCTCACTGCTCCAGCCATACTTCACACACTCTTGAGGCAGAGCAGCCTCACCAGGGGCTTCGTACTTTGCTTATCGATTTTCATAACAGAACCAGAACAGGGCTGAGATTCACTCTGCTCAACTGAGGTGCCTACCAGAGGAGTCTAGATCCTTTAGAAACTCCTTCTCTACCGTACAAAGTGGCACCTATCTTGGAAGCCCAGTGGGATGAATCTGGGTTCAAGAGCCCATCAGCCTTGTGTTCTGCACAGTACTCAATGATCCTGACTGTGTTCTTCGGATACAGCACCTCCTTCCTGCTCCCATCTTCTCAGCCCAGCAAAACTCATGTTTTCATCCTGTGTTTTCAGACCCTTCCAGCAGGAATCCAGAAGCCCTCCTCCCCTCACTCCTCCCAGCTCCCAGATCACCCACCTTCCAAAGCACAAGGCAACCGACTTTGTTCTTTGTTCCAGCAACCCCAAACTTTGCTAAGAGGCACAACAAGCGTGAAGCAATGAGAGCTGAAAATGCTTCTTTCAATATGTGTGCTGCTAAAATGCATGTAAACATCCCAGAGCATCTCTGCACGCAGTTTCAATACATCCAAAGCTTGAATAAACAGAGTTTGCTTTTGCTTTAAGTTAGTTTGGTTAGTGGCAAAAAGCAACATGTTTGTCTGGGGGTGGAAAAAACTCAATACACCAATATTCAAGTAAAGAATGTAGGAAGCAATAGATTGTGTTTTCTTGGAGACCTGTGATCTGCATATAAAGAACAACACTGGCCAAGGCAGAGTTCAACACTCACAAACCACTGCAAGAGAATATTCTCCTGCATCAGCCAGAACACTGCTGAGGAATAAGATACTTCTTAAAGCAATAATTACTATGAGACACCTCAGTCTGCCTTGGTTTGCATAGTCCTGTTTCTGAACAAAACAAAGAGCTAGCACAGAGTGATGCCTACTGGGCGGTGGTGATTTGTACAGCCCCAGAATCTCAGCTACTTTAATCACCAGCACCAATGCGATGGTGGCTGTGCAAAGGCTCCAGGTATAACTTCACTTTGGCTCTGGAGGCTGGAGAGCAAAGGAATGCCAGTCAGAAGGGAAGCAGCTCTTTAGTCCGTTTCCATTATCCTGGCCTTGCTAGACAAAATAAAACAGGAGACATTCACAATGCTTAAAACAGGGACCCATGAAACAGACTTGTCTAAGATGGCTCCATTAATTCACTGCTTCCCCTTTCACAGCCAGATACTGTAGAACAGATACAATATTTGTTTCAAACACCAGTGGCTCTGGCCTTAGAGGATCTGAAACAGAGAATCCTGAACATGATGCAGGAAGCTCTTGGTTCTCTGAGGTATCAGTGCACAGCCTCTCCTCTCCTCTATTCCTCCCCAACTCTGTCTTTCCTGCCAAAGAGGTTCACACAACAGGTACACTTTGTACCTGGGGCTCCAGGGTGCTGCCTGCCCTGTTTGGGAGTAACAGGACTGAACTGTGTTAAGCAGAGGGTCACAATAAAGGCCAGGGGTCCTCCTCATTTTCTTGCATTCAGGAAAGGAAACACTGTCAGTCACTGGCATAGAAATGAGAAGCTGTCTCCAGAAATGTGGTTCTGCTCCCAGATAACCTTTATTTTAAGAGAAGGATTGAGAGGGACATTACATTTGGTTTTTCCTTATTCAATTATTTGTAAAAGTATAAAAATGTATAAAAGAAGGCTATGTGAATACCAGTGGAAGATTTCCTATGTGATACCCCACTACCATCATTATCCAGTGACATCTACCTGAAGTAAATCATTTCAATTCACTAAAAACCAGTCAAATGCAAGGAGGAAGCTCTCACATTCATCTAAGGGGATAAAGGGGGAGATCTGCCTTGTAACTTTAAAAGGGACCAGAAGCCACCTCTTCCTGCATGTGAACCACTGTGTTAACTTCTGACCTTCAGAGAAAGGTTTTCTGCTCCCCATAAGAATCACAGATTTAAGAAAGCATTCAAGAGTTGTGTGGTGCTGTCGTTTTCATGGTGCTTGTGGCCGGGGTTGGGTTGTGCACAGCTCTGCACTGCTGGCCCCGAGCAGAAGGCACCTGCCCTGTGCTGGCCGCAGTGTGACTTACTTTCCGAATCGGGAATTGAGCTTGTTAGTGAGGAGCTGGTAGATGTGGTGATGCTCATGGAGGGGCTCATACCGTAACGGGGGTACGCTCCCGTCATGGCTGTGGTATGAGAGATCCACGCTGCAGGGTCAATTGGCCTCACTGGTTCAGCTGCAAAACAACCAGGAAGGGAGAAAGAGAGACATGGAATCAGGTTGGCAGTAAACAGAGACCTAGAGTGGAAGGAATGGTTTAGGGCACACGAGTCCTCACAGTACAACTGAGATTGTCCCAGCACAAGGGAACAAAAAGCACCTTGCCAGCAGTAGCTGGATTCCTCAAGCAATTGGATATAACATAGTAGGATAAAACCATGACATTCCCGTTCCTGTAACTGCAGTAGGAGTGAGGTATTCCCCTGTGTGGGAAAGAAGCTATGAGTCCAGTACTAATATTTCACTATTATTCCATACAATGAGATGGAGATTCTCATTTTGCCATGACACAAAGTACTATCAAATGCTTTGCCCCAGGTGATGGGAAGTTCTCTCCCTACTTCTAAGGGTCTTGGATCCAAAATAACCACTCAGAAGGTGAATCTTCTGCTGAAGGTCAATGAGAACAGCAGCTTTAGAGCTCTGTATTTGCAGAGATGAAGCATCACGGACTTTCCCCCTCAATGTTTTCAGCAGCCACAATGAAACCTTTAAGGACTGGCATAGTCTTTCAAGATAAATAGGTATGACATATAAAGACCAGTTGAAGAGACCAGTGTCAGTGAAAATTACACTCAGAGCACAAGAAGAGCACACAGCACGTCATTTATAAAGTTGTGATTTTTCTTATGATTCCTAAGGACTTTAACTGGGTGAGCTCCCACAGTCTGCACCAGTCCATTGCACTGATTTCAATGGGCAATACTATCCTCATCTTCTTGGAAGGACCGGTAACACCCTGGTTTCAGTATGCTAAGCAGAGCACTCACCAGTAGGAGGCATCTGTGTGTTTGACACACGAGCACAGATCTTTTACAGCTACTGAAAAGAGCTTGATCCAAAGCGACGTGGATCTCAAACCCCTGCCTCCCAAACCAAACACAACCCAACTTAAAAGGATCAGACTTGTAGGGAATGGCAGTTTGTTGGAGGCCACAATAGCTGAAAATACCCTGGACCTTGAGGGCTCCACAGGAACCCAGCAAAGAGCACAAGTATGTACTCACCCCTGGGGATGGTGAAATAACTCCTGGGAGTAGGGTCCCAGCATTTGGCTACTGTTAGGCTGATAGGTCTAGGAAGAAAGAAAACAAGGGTGACTCTCAACTCTCCCTAGAGAAGTTGTAACTGCTACAATGAGCTCTCTAAAATGAATGTATTCCTACCCAACAGCTGCCAAGTACATTCTCAGAATGCTTCTGAGATGCTTGTCCAAGTATTTTCAGTATGAACAGGTACCAGGATGGTGCTGGTTTTGCATAGATCATGAGCACTGCTGCTGAAATCTGGTCAAACAATCAGCTCTTGAGATATTAAAACACTCATCACACAAACAAATAGTGCTACTGAAACCAGGCAACTCCTAGTTTGTGTTGGCTTTGGCTGGCACATTGGAACCAGTCTCACCTACTCATCATTTACACCAAGAAGTTCAGAGCTGAGATAAGCTGGCTGCTTATTGAGCTCAAAATGATGATTTCCCTGAGGTTTGCCCAACACCAACAACTGCAGATGGAGGAGAAGCAATGAGGGATTTGGGAAGATGCTCACCCTGGTTTGGAGACTATTTCCCGTAACACCCGAACTGCATCATCGTTGCTCATGTTCTCAAAATTGACATCATTCACCTGCAATGTTGCAGAAAGCAGAGGTCAGAAAGTGAAAGACACTTTCATTATCTCTTTCCAATGTTATTTGCCTTATAGCTGTTCACATTCCCCTGAGCAGCTGCAGATATGCTGCTTCTCAGAGCTCACAAAGAATTAGAGTTCAGTGATAACGGTCTTTGTGCCACATTTCTCTGAGTATGAATGAATGCTGTTAACTGATCCTGAAGCCCACTGATCCGGTGGGATGTCTGAGCTGAGCCACCAGTGTACAAGCCCTCAGCATGTATGTTTGAACATGGACCAACCTGCAGAAGCATGTCTCCTGGTTCAATTCGGCCATCTGCTGCCACGGCCCCTCCTTTCATAATAGAGCCAATGTATATGCCACCATCACCCCGGTCATTGCTCTGTCCTACAATGCTGATTCCCAGGAAGTTGTACTTTTCTATATAGATAGAAAGTGGAGGGGAAGGGGGGAAAAAAGCAAACAAGGTGATTGATAGTGAATAGATAACACCATGCTACTGCAGGTTTGAAAACTCAGTTCTCTCAACACATCAGCAAAGGCCCTGTTTGACTCACAATTAGGCTGCCCTATTGGCATGTGTCTGCCTGGCACGTTCAGGAAAAGGCAGCAGGAAAACACTGCTAAAGACATTATTTTTCCATAGAGGACACTGAAAAGTTACATTCAAAACATCACCAAGAGAAACGACATTGAAAAGACATGTCTACACCTAGAAATTAGGCACCCCCTCAGCATTAGGCAATGCTTTTTCCACACCTCAGAGTGGCTGGAAGGATTTGATGTTACTGAAAGGTGCTGAGTTGGCAGCTCTGCACAATGGAACGTGTGAGCAGCAGAAACGCAAACCTTCTACTCTTGCTCCTAAATGCCTGACTCCTTATCCTTCCTAGAAACAAGAGCAGAGCTCCATATCCTGGAATTCCAGCTCCTTCCCTGGGCTTCTTGGAAACAATATTAACCTGCTTGTGCAAAGAGCTCAGAGCTATCCAGCACTGGACTGGGAATTCAGTAGCAACTCTCATCTGCCATTCCCTTTAGTCCAGTTGGCATCCCTTCAAATGAAGGCGCTTTCTACTGGCTCCAAAGGCCACTACATAACAAAATACATCTGTATCACTTGAAATTCATCATCAAAAAACATTGCTTATCCTCTTACCCATGTTGAGTGTGACAGTGATGATGTTTAGGGACATAGTGGAATCAGTGATGCTGCTGAACGAAGACGACTGCAAAATACAACAAAAAGTCTCAAGGTTTTAAATGGCTCAGAATAAAGACACTAAAAATAATCATTGAGGATGAATTCAGTGGGCACTGATTTATAGGTTTCCACCTGGAAAGTATCCAGAAACCATTGCTCTTCATTTAGAAGCTGTAAGGAAAGAAAGCTGGATACACATTTTCTCCAAGGATTTGTTTAAATACACACAGAGCAAGTTCCTGCATTGAGGTTTCCCAACTGCATTTCCCATTGCATCATTTCTGCTTCCTCACTGCATGACTGACAGGCAGGCATTTAAATAGCTAGGTGCCCAGTGTGGTGTGAATTATTACATCCACAGTTCCTCCCTTAAGAGAGGAGTGAACAACACATGATCCTTCAGGCACTGAGAAGACAGACGCTCCCTCCCTCCAAAATGAAATACAAATGAGCTTATCAAATACCTTCTAAAATCAGTTCTTGTGATAAAATGTATATACACCAATTCTTTCATCTGTAAACACTGATGTTCATAGGAGAACAAACCAGTTACTTCAAGCATGTCACTTGAACCATCCCCATTCTGTTACCATAGGACTAGCCCAGGAAAGAGCAAGAAAAGAGATTTGTGATTTCCTACAAACCCATTTCTCCTTCCAGCAGAGTGCAAGTCCCAGCAATTTATACATTTAAGACCATAGACACCCCCTGCCCACCTCAGCTAGCAGCACAATGGAGGTTCTCCTGCAGAGGCTGGTTTTGGAAGAGACAACAAGAAATGTGATCACTTAACAGTAAAAGCAGAAAGGGAGAGGAGAAATGAGTCTTGAGTCTAGTGCTGCAGAGCTTCAAATGTTAGAGATTTAACCCAGGATAGATTGGAGCCAAAGGGAGCATCTCCAATGAATTCAACAGGGCACAAACCCCTTCTTGGATCCCTTCCTCATGCTACACTCACAAATCACAGCTCACCTCCTTGGAAAATGATGGTGCCAACCTTACCCTGTCAATTTGCCGCATCCTTTGTTTCCTCCTCCTGCGTTTATGCTTCCGGATGAGCCGGGATGAAGTACTTTGCTCAGTGGAGCTACTCAACCTGAGGGAAATGGAGAGCCAATGTCAACTCTGTCAAGCTGAGCCATTTGCATGTCTCTGCACCCTGCCAAAAGAAGGCTGCTTCCTAAGAATGCAGGAGAAAGCAAACCAGACAAGCCACCATCAGCTCACAAGGTATTGCTGTGCTTGTTGCTGCCTTGCTGCTCAGCCCCGGTGTGCTGTGCCTTAGCCTCCGCCTAGGAGCACAGAGAAGAAACCAGCTGAACTACAGTGGGGATTAGAGAGCATAATTTACTGGCTTACTTTCTTTTGAGAGCAAGACTGAGTGCAACCCACACCTCGAGAGGCATGCATCACCCTGATTTAACCGCCCAAAGGGCAGAGGTTGCCACCTTCCACTACTTGAAAGGTGGTCCTGAGTCCAGGCCCAAAGGAAAGGCCACACCAAGAACAGCTATACATTAAACAGTGATTTTATCTCTGCTCTGAGAGAACAGACATGAAGAATCTACCCTGTCAATGAGAACTTAATGTAAGGGCTTGATTTCAATGAAAGAAAGCAGCAGTTGCTAATAGCTACTCCCAAATAGTGACAGGAATAGTGAATAGGATTTACCTTTACATATTCTGCCAGGTTTAGTTTGTTGTGGGTTATTTTTCAGGCTCTTTGAACCTGTAGAACCTCAATGTGCCACATTCTACAGAGCAATGCTTAAGATCCCCCTAAGAGTTAGGAATGTTAATCACTCTCATTTTGCAGCTAGAGGACTGAGACACAGAAAAGACATCAATGGATTTGCCCAAATTCATTTCAGAAGCCTGGAACAAAGCCTAGATTTCAGATATGTAACACCACAGAGCTCTATCTATTATGTTCAGAAGAGCAAAACAAGACACAGTAATGCTCTATCATTAACTAAGGTTAAAAAATACCCTCCCCTATACAACACAACTGAACTGGCACTGTCACAAAGCAAAGAGTGCCAGCCTTTTTCCTTAGTCTCCATGTCCTTGTCTTCAAAGGTCGAGCCACGTGCAGGAATGTGAGAATACCTCAAGCAAAACTGGATACCAGCAACTTCAAAAAGAAGCAGCCAACCCACCACACTGGGAAACCCACCCTGCATCAGGGAGGTGGTCCAGCCAAGCTGAATTCACTGAACGGGATGTTACAGATGATGGAACTGCTCAGAGGGTGTGAATCTCCTGCCGTTCCCTTTGAGCTCGCGGAAGTATTTCAGGCATGTTAACCTCACACACTCCTTTTTCCCCTCCCAGCAAGGCAAATTAAAGAGCCAAGAGGTGGTATTTTCAAAAGAGATCAACGAGTTGATAGTCCTCCATCCATGCAAACAGCTCACAGCACCTGGTTTGCTGAGGCTTCACCTTTCCAAGAGGAAAAATACAGAGCTCCCTGAGGCAGGGATCTCAAAACTGGATTTCTTCAACATTCACCACTCTTGAAAGCACTGGCAAAGACTGACACAAACCCTTCTCCTATGTTTCATTATCAATATTCTCCCTATCCCTATCTCCTCTCTGATTTCATTCTCTTCCTCTTCTCTCCCAGAATGTCTCACCAGTAGGATTCAGCTAAAACTTCCCAGCACACACCAGTGGAGGGGAATGTGGAGACAGGCACGTGGCTCTTCACAGTGAACCTGCCTGCTTTTGGACAGCAAAAAGGAAAGAGGCCAAAGACTGGGGGAGCTCTTCTGCATAAGCACAAGTCAAACAACAGGATACCTTCAAAGGCTTTTGGGAGATGGGATATTTTCTGGCTTTATCCCAGTGTGCATCACTCCAGGAATTGCAATATTTCCTGTCACCAACCTTTCTAGAATGGCATCCTCTAATGGTTACTGTGGATAAAGAGGATTTATTGAATGCATACATTAGTTTACTTCTCCATTAATATCCTTCCTGATCAGAGAGAGCACAGATTGCTGCCTGCCAAGGCAGACTGGCTATGCCAATTCCTTCCTGCTGCTCCAGTGCACAATATGGCATTGCTCAGAAGAACAAAGAACCTCTATTTCCAGCTTTTAGTCTGAAGTAGCACTGAGCATAGATAGAAGTCAGGATTGCTGTCTGACTCCGAGTACTTAGAAGGGGTAGTTTAATCTATCATCAGGTACAGGACATGAAACTATTTTCATTACTATCTTTAGAGAGATAATCAAGGTTGAGCTCAAAAAGATGGACTGGAAAGGGAGAAGTCTAAGGACACTGCAGAAAGGCAGAGAAAGCACATCTGAGGTGATGACGGGGTGAACAATGCTAATATCAGCATCTTGTTCCTTCACTTTTGCTCTCCCTATTTGGCTACTTGGGGGTCAGGCTACTTAATCCATTCCATTTCAATACATGACCAATAGTTCAGGTTCCTCCAAGCAGGGAACATTTGGGTTGTTTCTTTTAAATTAAATCAGCAAACCCCAAGTTCATTGGCAATCCCTGCAGGTCTGTTACCAGGTGATAACATGGGAGAAGGGAAGCTCTTCTCCATGTGGTATGATTTTCATTCTACTCAGCTTTAGACTAGACGAATGGGAATCAGTTCCTTAGGAAAGCCACAGCTCAGCTTCAGTTCAAGGGGACAGACAATACTTCAGGGAATAAACTCCTTCAGCTAAAACAGCCTCTCACATTAGCTGCACTGCAGAAACATGATTTTGGTGCTTTTATCTGTTTTCATGTAGCTACAGTACACTCCATCATCCCTTCTTGTAATTCCATACCCTTAATGCTTCCTGGCTGAATCCCACATAAGCACTGCATAGCTTGTTTTCTAGGATTATGTGGATGCTGAACAGCAGCTCAAGCCTATTCTCATGAGGAGTAAGATTTATCTCTGAAGTATCCCCAGGAATGAGTTTAAAGCTATTATTACAATTTGATGAGCAAACCAATATGGTCTATTTGAGCTTTTGGGATACATCAAGTGCAAAGATGAAATCAAATCTGGAGTAAGAACTGTGATCTCCCTGTGCTTGCTACTGGCTAATATATCCCAGAGAAGAGATTTTTAGAACGAATAACAGGAATTTGTCCAATCCACATTCCCCAAAGGAAGTTACAAAGGTAACCATTTGTTAAGGAAAGTTTATATAGTCTAAAAAGAACTAGTGTTAATTTCTTAAATGATAAATGGAATCAATTATTTTAGTTACATTGAACCAACAATACTAACTGCAAGTTGCTGACAATAATCCTACAGCTACAGATGTCAGAGCTGCCAGACCTTTATTTGCTTAACAGAAGACAGTAATAAGACTCTTACTGTAACGTTCACCATGAGCTTCCTACATCAACCTGTACTCAAAATCCCATCTACTTCCTACACGTAGCACTAACGTTCAGATACATCATACATGAAAACAAAGGAAAGAAATCATTGCACTCACAGCACTTGAAGGGTTCTGTGCTGTCCTGTAAGATCTGGGAACAGAGTCATCCACTGAAACAAAGAGTGCTTCCTAACAACATCCAACAGGATTGGGCTGGAAGTTACCCAGCTCTGCTGCATTGCTCCCAGTCAGCAACAAAATAAACCCAAATCAAACACACGCTGTTAGAAAAGCATCCTCATCCTTGCAACCTCTTCACTTCCAAGACAGTAACATCCTTTACATCCCATTTCTTCTCTTAGTGACCTCCTCCATGTACCATCTGCTTTACAAGGTAAGTTCTGCCACCAGAATTCACCCCCTGTTATCAAACAAACTTACCCCCTTCAAGCTCTTTTTCCCCAGGCCGCTGTCTCCAGCAGATCTGGAGCATGTTCCATTTTCTATTTGGCTGTATTTGCCTCTAAAGAAAACTTCTCCCTGCCAGCACAATACCTCATCTGCTTGAGAACATCATCACAACAGCATACCTTGGAGCATTCCATTTAGTTGCTCTTCCTGACTAGCTGGCCTGGCAGCTATTCCGTGTGCCAAAAGCTTCTGCCCTCACCTAGAAAGGAAAAGGCCTGCACAGCAGCTTCGAAGAGTCTCTTTTTTCTCAGGTCAGACGCAGGAAGCTTTACTTTATTAATATAGAAAGATTTAGCTGGGTCTGGTATAATGTGCTTCAAAGGCCACCCTGACTGCGCTAATCCTGCCCTACTGCATATCTTGCTGCCATGGAAATGATTAATTTATTTACAAGAAACTCCATGAGCTGCAGGCTTCTTGTTGGTTTTGTGGGGTTGATATTTTAGGGAGGGAAGGAGGGTTAGAAGCCCTAAAGGCTTTAGGAAGGCTTAGAGTACATTCAGGTTAACTATTGATCTCGCCAACTCTTCATGCACATGAACATCCAGGTAAAGTACAAAGCATCCAGAAAGGCAATTTTCTGTATCTTCAGGTGTTGGCAATCTCATTGTAACTGCAAAATCAGCTCTTGAAACTAACTCAGGACCAAACCTTATATATTCATTTAGTTGCACGCTCAACCCTTTGGAAATACCCAGGCTTCAAACAGAATTTGAAGGCACTGCTGTTCTTCAGCAGGTTTTTAAGCTATGACTGTCTGCAAGACCAAAGAGATCCACTGGGATCAATACGCTAAATAATCTGTTGGTAAACACAGCAAGCGTTTAAGTATCTCCAGATACTTAAACTATCTCCAGGACCAGTTGCTCTTTGCTGTTTCAATTCTACCTGCAATTTAAGAACATCACCTTGCACCTTATTTCCTTTAGCTACAGATCTGTCTGAACCACCAGAGATCTGTAATCCTCTTGTTCTCTGACAATAGGAATCTGTAATGGGTTTTCACAGCTCATTTTGATGAACAACATAGAGACAGTGTTCAGAGAATGCTGTCACTGCTGCCAGGAAAGGGAAGAATATTCATTTTGATTGAGTTTACATCTTTACAAAGGTATTTTGATCTTATTAACCTTTTATGGAACAACAAAAAGTATCTTTAGATATTAACAAGGAAGTCTTGACATGGAGAGCTTTTTTATTGTAAAAAGCAAGGAATAATTCATATTCTGTATGCACAAAAAGAGAACAATAATGAAGAAGTCATAAATACGTGGCATCCCAGCCTGCCTTTACAATGGCATTAACTTGGATGAGTTCCTGTACTGCTCATAGGCCTCAGACTATGCAATTACATAGGAACTCCTTTCACATTCAGCTTTAGTGAAGGGTGTACTTATTAGGAATCTCTGCTGAAGGTGTTTTGTTACAATATTCACACCCTTACTTTATAAATAGGCAGACAGTTGCACATTGCTTTGATCTTAAAATGTGATCATTCTTGCTACTAAAAGGAAAGAACAGGAACAGTTTTCCTCTTAATGGCATCTTAGAGAGTGACCCCAATAACTTAACTGGTTTCTCAGAGCAGTGATTGCATATGACATGATGTTACTGGTGAAATTACCAGTGCTCACATCATATGTAGCAGGGAATAAAAAGGGAAACGTCCATCAGCGTGTTTCAGGAAAGCTGTCAGGAAATACAGTGGAATGGCTGGGAAGCAGATGCAAACTGTTTAACAGCTCAGCCACTGTGCCAATGCCCTACCTGCTTGTGTTGTCATCATCATCAGAGTCGATGAAGCTGCTGGATTCCAGCTCGCTGCTCATCATGGTCGAAGAGCTGTCATAGCCAGGAGGGTGCTCACGGTGCCGGTCCAGTTTTGGATGGCCATTGATCCGAGGGACTGGAAAACAAAACCAATGGGGTTTTACCAGGCAAAGAGGAAGAGCAAGGAAGAAGTGGCCCTGTGAGTAACACAACACTCACACTGACAGCTCCAGACAACTCTGCAGGACGATCCTTATGCTGAAACCAAGCTCGTTGCAGACCCTGATTTCATTCAGCAGCTGGAAAGCCTACTGCCCTGGCTGGCTGTCTGCCTGCCTACCTTCCTTTTTCAGTTGTCTGTGGCTCAGCTCATGGGCAAACCATAAAGAGATCAAGGAAGAAGTAGCAGGCATGAACAAGTACTGAAATGGTATCAGCACATCAATTGGAATGGCCATGACAGGTTGATATCATATGAAGACCTTGGAAAAGCAGCAGATAACCCAGTTTAAGTTTGGTATGGACAGGCCTAGCAGCAGAGAAAACATCAAGTAACACTTCTTGGTGAAGTCTATTAATATCTCACCCACAAAACCACTTAGCCCTCAACCTGTGCTTTGTGTTCCTGTCCAACACCACCTTGTCTGGGCAGTACAGCTATACCAAAGTCACATTGTCTTGACCATTCCACGTGCATAAGATGCTTCAGAACAATTTCTTACTAATCCCAGGCAAATACTGTCACACACACAAGCATAATGCAGATAACCCCCTCAGTAAGAATGCTGTTTACTTGAAGGCAGCAGTGATTCATCCTTTTCTGGAGGTATTTTATGTACTTCCCTCTGCAAAGCAAACTCCTCTGCCTGCCTCCTTCCAGGGACCTCTCATTAGAAGAGCCATAATCTCTAAGTGTTCAATGTTGCCAAGAATTCCTTTCCCTGAACCAAGAAAGGCTCAGCTTGATAAGGCACCTGGTCAGGAAATGGACATAACAGGCTTCAAAAACAGGCTGATACCCCTGAATGTTCAACCCCAGCTGCTCATCCAGGCTGTCCCCCAAGGAATTCGCTATTATCTCCGAGGACTCACATGGCTGGAACACTGCAAACTGTGCCGTAAAATTGACTTGAGGGCCTACAGAACAATAGTCCTAAGGGCAACAGAGATGTAAGGTCCCATTTCCGTATGGTAACAGAGCTTGTGCCCAAGAAATCAAGGACAGAGTCAGTGCTGCAGCCTATAAATCCCAAGGAACACTCAAGAGTAATGGATCCAACAAGGTAAAAGAGGAGCATCCAGCCGAGGATCTTATGGACACTACAATACATCAGTATGAACATAAACTCCCCAATCCCAGTAATAACCACTCAAACTTTCACATACCCTTTACATCCAGCGTGCATCACCTCATTTTTATACCAAGTACCTGAGCTTCCCTGCACAAAATAAGGCACTGACTGCTTAGAACCTTCAGTTGAAATGAGTGTTAATACCTACAGTGCTACACATGGGGCTGTGCTTCTGGATAGCATCAGACTGGTTCCAATGGCCTCATCAGGGAGTGAGGCCACTTGTGACAGTATCTCCTATGGGGAGTGGGTCTCGGAGGGGAACACTGCTGTGAGTGGAGCTCCTGTTGCCTCTCCTGCTGTGGCTGGCTCCTACCAAAACACTTCAACAACATGGGAGTGACCATTTTCCTGCCCACTCCATGACCGCTTAAGGAGGTTCTCAGCGTGCACTATGACTATTGGTATGGCCAAGTCCAACACACACATCCAGATGTACACGGAGCTTCCCACAAGTATTTTTCACACACAGTGTGAAAGAAATAGAGAGTTCAGGGCTCCTGCTCGGAAATTGCATTCCTGAAGACTCAAAGCCTATGAAAAACATGCTTGAAAAGCATGCTTTTCCTCCAGGACATAGTCCCATGGAAGCCTGGGCCCAAGAGGCAGCGCATCTTGCGAGCATCTTGAAGGACAAGGGAAATAGAACAAAAATCACTGCATTGACTGTGTCATTTCCACAACACACTTTGCAACCATATCCGCTGGGTACAAGGCACCCTCTTCCATGGATCAGTTCTGAAAATCCAAGTATTTTATAGCCACATTTTAATGGGATCCTGTAATATAACATAGCTCTCTTTAGCCCAATAAACCACACATAAAGAGACCTTTGAAATGTATATAATTGCCTTTTAGAATGGAGTCGGACTAGTAGAGATTATACTGATTTTGGGGTTTCTTTTCAATTATCTCTTAATGTATTATAGAAATGGATCTCAGATCCAAATACCTGGGTTTACAGTCATTAAATTCCTCTTTTTTGGAGATAGAATTGAAGGAATTTTTCACCCAAGAATAAAAACCCCTGGGTCTTTGGGACAAGCACAAACCAAATGCAATGGCATTAAGTTGTTAAGATAGGACATGTACAAAGATAATCCTTCCAAGCCATATTACAATGGTGCCATAAACCTTTTCCAACTCCCTATTTCCCTGGGAGTTTTCCATTAGCGTTTCTTGAGTTGCTCCTCACAAGCCCAAAGGATTAGGATGATGATACTTCATGTAAATGAGTGCTTGCTTTTAGCGTCATTAACCGCAGCCAGGTTTAATATTACAATGGTCTCAGCATTCTCATGTGGTGTTACCACAGATGCTAACTTAGCACCTCAAATGCTATATTTAACATAGATTTACCAGGTTTGGTCAAGATTTTGACCTGAGCTCTTCAAAAAGTCAATAATAACTTCACCCAGGTCAGTTTGGTCACCCGACTCAGAGGCTGTCTTAGTTATTATGGATTGCTTTGGTATAAATGTGGTTTATAACAAGTCTCTATGAAGTTTAATGCTTCACAGGGAGCAGCATGTTGAACATGTACCTTTGCTCCTGGCAGAGTTCACTGTCCTAATGTCAAACGATCTTCACCCTGTCCCTCCCCACACCACAGTCAGCTTCAGCCTCACAGAAACCCTTTTGATCCTCAAGTGAACAAAACTTTGTCCCATCGCATCTAATGGGGAAGGAAAGCAACCTCTCGCATGTAAAGCACTGCCAGGGAAATCAGATCATCATCATACACTGCTGAGAAGACAAGACACAAGTTTATATGGTATTTCACACAGTCCTTGGAGTCTTCACAACTATTAGATACAACAAAAGTGAAAGGCAGGGGCAAGCTGGAGCACGGCAGCAGTGACTATGGTCTGTCTGTCTGTCTGTGCCGTGGCTCACTCTGACCCGTGATCTCCCTGCCTGTACCTGAACGCTGCTGCTGGGTCCAAATACCACGTCAGCAGAAACTCCCTGGCACCTTTCAGCCCATTCCAAAGAGCCAAAGCAACGCCCAAACCACTGCTGATGGATTTACAGAGGGAAATGGAACAGGACCTTATGCCTGTGCCTTTTGAAACACGGCGTCAGCTCCTACGGTCTTGTCTGCTTGGTACATCCAAGCAACCAAACTCAGTCCTGCTACAGAGGTGCAAAGGGGAGACCCCAACAAAGGGAAAACCCAGATCTAAATCCCTCCCTTTTCCTCTTTAACTCTTAACTTTTCAATAGACACTTAATTAAATATACTATCATTATGATGTCATTATAATTACATACATTTATTGTACAAAGATGTATTTTTAAAGGCTTCTGATTAGCAGTGTTGGCCTCCATACATAAATCAAAACTTCAATTTATGGCTGTTCTTCTATCAGTCAATATAAACCAAGAATGGAAGTGAATTCTTCTTTGAGCACTGTAAAAGGCTCCAAAAGCCAGTGCACAGCTGGATTCAGCTGGAACTGGAATGAGTGAACAGATGTGAAGGGCTTTTAGTCTCACTTTGCAGATGTGAAGAGGCACTGATAGTTGAGCTCAACATCCGTATTTCTAGATATTCCAACTAAGACACAGCTGGTTTCCCCACTGGATGAGAAGAGCTCTCTATACTGATAACACCTCCTGTTTACAGTTTTCCCTTTCCTTCTTACAGTTACACCTTCTCTGTTCAACTTTAAACAGAAACAACTGGGTTCAACTTCATGTTTCCTGTTGTAACTAAATCTTCTCGGATGCAAACACACTTCAATTTGAGCAATGTTTTATACCTCCCAAACAGCACCAGGTAACCTTGAAGTCACAGGGGAGGTTTCCTGTGTAATTAAGGTGCACATTTAAATCCATAAAGTTTTCTCTTCTCTCCACCCAAATAAAATCCCCTTTTCTAAGCTTTTTTTCCTTAATTTAGCCAACATTGCTTTGGGGATTAGGGATCAGGACCCATTATAATGGAGTGAGTATTTTTACAAACCATGATTGTAAGGGGTTTGTTCATAAAACACTTCCAGGTATGCAAGCCCTTGGCCTAAACAAGAACCATTCCCTGCTCTGATTCAATGCCTGCCCCACTAACAACCAGGGACCTTCTGCCTGCCGACCCCTGTTCCTGTTTCTTCATTAGAGGATGACAGAGTTCACTGAGGGTGTCTGACAAAAGCCTTTCTGTGTGTCAGAGATTAGAATAAAGCATAGCCTAGGAGGGTAAAACGTGTCCTCCTTGACTTTTATCAACAGCAGAGTAGGCCCTGCCTGAGGGACAAAAACACATCAAAGTGCTAAATCAAATAAGCCTTGAGAGTGGAAGAGAGCAAGCAGCATCTGCTCAGGGAAGCTGTAAAGAGGGTTCCGTGACACTGCCGAGAACAAAGGTGAGAGCATCGAGGGAGGAAGTCACAGCCAAGCTCCCAGTTAAGAGAGAAAACAACAGAGCTTCCAATCCCCACCAGGGCAGAAAGGCTTTCCCAGTTATTAACAGGAAACACGTTACTGAAACCCCATCTGAGCACTCGCTGTTGTGTGCAGGGGCCAGAATCCCTGCTACATGAATAGGGAAGAATTGTGAGTATGCATTGTCCACTCCTGCTTTATGCTCATACCCATCCATGTGCTGTACCCCTATATCCTGATTTGTGTTTGAAGTTCTAAGGAACCCTGAAACAGCATCTCTAACCACTCTGCAGTGTTACTGGGGAGAGGCTTCTAGACACTGCCATAGGACAAACAGATCACAGAATCATCACAGAATGGTTTGGGTTGAAGGGACCTTAAAGCTCATCCAGTTCCAACCCCTGCCACAGGGTTCCCAATATCCAATCTAAATCTCCCCTCTTTCAGTTTCAGATGACAACCAGTAAAGCTCCTGCTCTCACAGGCACACAGCTGCACACTGCCAGCATCCCATGCACAGCCATCTGGTCACTTCAAACCTTCAGGCTCTCCCCAACCACCTCATACTTGTTCATACATGACAGAGTCTATAAAGAGCAACAACTGCAGAGAACTGGATTTTCAGCCACCACCACTAGTGCTCCCATTGCAATCCTTTTGCAGTCCCAGCTCTTTTTGTTCAGAGCCCTTGGCATACATATCCCACAGCAAGGACTGGAAGCTGGCAACAGCTCCTCTTCCCAAACACTTAGGGATCTACAAGTGTGTCCACATTAAAAGCTTCTCAAAGCACGGGTCATTATCCAGCCTTTTTCAGCTGCCTGCACAACAGTTAAGTTCACCCCACAGCAAACTCAGTGTTGAAACACTGCTGCCGACACTTGACATCTGCAGACTTGTCACAATCCAACCAGTAGCTATAAAACATCCTCCAATGCCAAAGAAAAGCTGTCCCTTAATTACATCCCTAATTAGAGCCTCCACAGCCCCCTTCCCCACTCCTCCTCGGGATACTGACATGGGAGCTTTGTTCCCCACAGCAAGGGTCCCAGGAACATGTGCCAGGCAGACCTCCCACCTTTCTCCTCAAGATCCTCACTCCACATTCACTTCATAGGACTTTGCCAACCTTCCAAAGCAATGAAGACTTCTGTGGTGGAGCTCCCTCATTCCGACAGCTCAACTCTTTCAGACTGGTTTTACAGGAAGCTAATGCCAGGCAGAGATTTGCTCAGAATTAGTGTGAAAGTTGATCAGCAAAAGACAAATCCCCCAATTCATACAAAAGCATCGCTGGATACAAAGCCTCTCCATAAAGAAACCAAGGCAAGAAACCCCCCCACTCATTTCTCTGCATATGCAGCTTCCACAGTGTATATCATAAGTATTAGTTATTTATTGCGTTTAAGTCATTGGTATATGTAATAATTAAAGGGGAAAAATGTTAAAAAATTTCAAAG
>JANHGB010007691.1:0-40525 GCA_026283785.1 Coracopsis vasa
CCCCCCCCCCCCCCCCCAAGATTTGTGGCAAAAGAGAGGAAAGATAGATGGCAGGGTTTCACAGGTATTGGCACCCTTCTGCTGTTGCAGAATTATCCCTTTGTTTTTTAAATGGAAAGATGGAGATAAGAAAGAGAGGCACACCCACTCTGCAAAGACCAGCTATACTTAAGGTCAAATCTTGGATATTTTGGTCACTGGAAAGTGTGTTTATATTTCTACCCGGATGTGATGTTATAACATTTTAAGCAGAGCCAGTTACGACTGCATTATTCAGTTTGTAATCACACCACAGACTGTGGTGACATTATGTCAACTGTGACATTCAGTGTACTGTGAAACATTTCAGTCTGCCATCTTGAAAGCTGTCAAGGCTTTATTTTGTCAGGCACAGTGGTCATTTCAGGTTAATACATTCAATAATCCTAAGTCACCTCTCCAGTGTTTTCTTGACATTTCAATATTCAGTTTGGGCACAGCAACACAAAGACCAGAATCCCTGCTTCTGAACAAAATAGCCAGGACTGTTCCAGGGAATTTCTTATCCTACAGGGAACAAATGCTTGGAGATCAAGCACAAAGTGGTCTCTTCACAGAGACAATACACTAAGGAAGGTTCATCTGCACAGTCTGACAAGAGGAGGAGTGAGGATTAGTTTTACAGATGACAGGGACATATTTAGAGGTCCCCATCCAGATTCATACTGATTGAAGGTTTTACATGTTGGATAGGAAAAAAGTGATACTCTCAAGCCATCAGTGCCAGACATGTGCTAAAAAGCAGTGAAGTTGTCAGGTGGATGAAGTTGCAGAGAAGAGATGCCAAGGTCCATCAGCACTGTAGTAGGGAAGGGAAAGGAGGGATGGTCCATGCTGCTACCCATCCTGAATTCCACATGCTCTTAGCTCTCCTAAGAAACTGATACTCCAGAAGACAAAGAATGATTTAGCTTAGTTTCTCATCAAATATTAAATTTTCTCTGCTGGGAAGGCCCCCAGTAGAAAAGATTGAACAGAATAGAAGAGAATGGCTAAGCACTGGAAGAGGGTTTCCAGAAACACTGTGGAATACCTGTACTTGGAGATCCCCAAAACCTGCCTGGACAAGATGCTGAACAACCTCGTATAGCTTTAAAGTCAGCCCTGCTTTGAGGACATTGGATTACCTGACATTCAGAACTCCATTAACAAGGATGCTTGGATTTTTTCTATGATTCTAGGAAATCTAGAGTTCTATTGTTCCAACAAGAGGTCTTTCATTTACATTTAGAAAATGTCATTTTCTTCAGTTTCAGTTATGGAAATGTTTTTGCAAAGACAATCTGCTTCTCCTGGCTTTTGTTATTTTGTTGAAGAAAAAAGGATGAGAATCTTTCCAAATGGAGACACTATAAAGTGGCTATACACAGAAGGGTTCTGAGGAGAAACAGCTTAAGAATAAGTCATCACCTTCAGTATTATTAAGCTATTCTATCTTTTACTGCAAATACATTTCCCTTACCTGAGTTTGGTGTTTATCTGTAAGGCTTTTGCCAGCATCTTTGCTCCCATGTCTCCCATGGCATTTCCACTAATATCCACTTTTGTAAGAGAAGTATTGCTGCCCAAGGCATTAATAATGATGGTGACCTCAGTCTTCAGCTTGGAATCTGCGAGGGACAATGACTGCAGAGGCTGTGGAGCACAGAAAGAGTGCTGAGAACAGCAACTGATAACGCACTCATTTCTCAAACACCAAACAAAAGTTACAAGTTCCCCAAACTCTTGGAGACAGCAATAACCATCAAAGAGTTACTTCTGTGTTTGCTGCAGATCCTACAACGTGGTATAAATTGGGAGTCAACAACTTACACCACAAGTGTCAAACACATCCACTCACACAGAATAAGTTGCAACACCCTGTGTTGACAGTGCCTTCAATTTCCTGTGTTCTATTAAGTACAGAATACAGCATGAAGCCAAAAAGAGGCAACAATCAGCTTTGCAAGACAATCTCTGTTGTCCAGTAGGTTTTACTTAACCAGCATGCTTGTCTGTCAGGGACAAATAAAAACGTCTTTGTACTTCCTTCCTCTCCCTCAGACCGAGAGATTTATTTAAGGGCAAATTGGGATCTGAGACATTGCTGAAACAAACCTAATTCCTTTAAACTGTTTTATTATTATTCAACTTTAGGAGTGATTTTGCTTATCTGTTCCTTCAACTAAGGGCATGGGCATATGGGAAGAAAAAGACAGAAAACTGTAGCAGGTCTGAAATTAAAAACAGTAAGAAAGCATCTATTAAAACGTGTAAGTCAATGAATATTATTCACAGTGGTGTTCTGACACCTCCGACTGCAGTATCTTTAGGTAACTTTATACATACATACCTATATATATATATACATATATAGATACACACACACGCACAATGCTATGCTGAAACTACTTTATTGGGCTCTAGCAAGGTAAACTCTAAGCCTTAAGAAAACCTCTTTTAAAAATGTGTGTATTCTGTCAGTGTCTGAACACTCGACAGCAGGAGCTCAAGAACTACAGTTTATCCATCACCACGCCTTGCAGATGTATTACAGCTGCTAAAACTAAAACTAATTTGTCTTAGCTGACATATGAGAACTTCACAAAACATTTCCCTTGCTCAAGTGTGAGTTCATGCAGAGGAGTTTGCTGTCATTATACACTCACTTAGGCATGTACTGGAGGACGAATTTTACACATTAAAATGTCCAAATTACATGTCCAAATGTCCAAATTAAAATGTCCAAACTGCCAGAATGGGAAAATCAGTATCTTGTAAGGATGAACCTACATTAGATGCTTAAAGCTTAGATTAATATAAATAAATAACTGAACTGTGCACACCTTCTGGAGTCCAAGATGCTTGCATGGTACGTGTTATACAATGGGACTCTAGCCTCCAGACACCACTGGATTACAGTGATAACTAAAAAGCTTGCAACAATAGGAAATACACTTATAAATGAGGAAAAGCATAAGAATTTGGAGGCACAGCAGGCTTATAATTAAAAAGGCTAACAGTAACACAAGCCACATGCTGGTTTTATTTTAAATGGAAGTTATTAAATTACTATGTTAATGACCTTAATCTGTCTATGTTTCCCCACTTTATTACATTATGTACCCTAAAGAATATTAGCATCATGTAAGAATGGCGCTTAGAGCTCTTGGCACAAGTTTGAGAAGACTCCTGTGCCAGATTTCACAGAAAAGCAGCACCACTCTGATAGAAATAGCCAATAAGCTTATGGAAGTCAAGTTTTTCCTGCTTCTTATCTGCCACTTCAGAAAGGTGAATTTGAATAACTTAGTTGGAGGTGCTCCCTCCCACGTACCAATTTTTCGAAACCTCATATATACTCCCAAGAAAGGATTTTTCACCTCTCACATTCAAATACTCTGAAAAAACAACACATTACTGAAAACACTTCTGCACTGTGCTCTGCAAGGGTTTACACCTATATATCATTACTACCACACAGAAAACATGTCTATAGCACAGTAAAGTACCTGATATATCAGTAGTGTCTTTGAAGTGGATGATCTGCTATTTTTCTCACACAGCTACCCTTGTCATTTACTCAGTGAACAAGGAGAAAAAAGCTCTGGACTCACTTGGTGCCCTGAATGCAAACTACAATCAGAACTTGACTCTGTATAATTAAACATACAGGCTAAATAGTCATTACATCCATTATCTGACCATTACATTAAAAAACTCAACAACAAAAAAGCCATGAAAACCAAACCCCCCAAAATAGGGGCAACACTCTATACACCCTACAAACACTAATTCCTTGTAACAACTTAGTAGCTTGAGATGGATATTTAGAAAAAAAGAAAAAAGTCTGACAAGCACTTGAGTGTCCCTGCTGTAGAAAACAGATACTTTGCCAATACAGTGAAGAGGAAGAGGAATCTTTTCATGGAAGAGGAATTCTTAAAGGATAGAATTAGAAATTGTATGATTGTATCCCATTGATTTTGTCATATTCTTGCTGGAAAACATTTAAGAATTAAATCAAGCTAAATTTGTTCTCCTAAGAAAAAAATGCTGTAAAAACCCTCAAAAGGCCAATTCTGCAATAAACATTAACTAAAACCTAAAAATACTTAGCGCTGTAGTAATTCTTTGCACCTATGCAGGAGTAACTACCACTCTGAGTAATGACTCTTGGCATTGTAACATCAATTTTTGCAACAGAAAATGGTACAGTAAGGATACATTATTATTGCCTGCACAGTATAGCAGCTACGTAAATAGAAAGGAACTGAAAAGAAACCCCCCAAATAAATCTAAGTATTACATTCTTGTTTATATTAAACACCTGGGAAATTTTGCTGTGTCGGTTACTACTACTGCTTTCAAATTGTGTAGAATTATATTTGTGTCTAGCTCTATTTTTAGTCATATAACTGAGCTACTGATTGTTTAAATCATTTTACTCATGACTCACATTAACACAGCAACAGATCTATTTAAAGCGTGTATAAATACATGAAGAAGCATTTGGCAGATGACTGCTTCAGATTAAAGCCTCTTGCTTCAGCTCTCCATGAAGACAATGCACACAGTCCCTAAACTGTACTAGCTTGCAGGCAATACTGATCAAGCAGTATGCTCTGGCCATCATCACACCCTGCTCTTTCCAGGACATTAAAATGAAGATGGAACTGTATACAGTAACGGTATAGCAACATGTAATGGTATAACAAGGACAACTCCATTTAGCACTCAAATCCAAGTTAAAATAGCTAGATATTTAAAATAATATTCTAAGCATTAAGGTACAGTGAGGACAATCCTACACAACTATATGCAACACACGGTTCTGCCACAGAGTACAGCTCATCCTCAACTCTTTAGCTGCTAGGAGATGCTTCAGAATGATTTTAGCACCTGATGAGACAGAAAGAAACAAGATTCCTTCACCAAAGAGGACTAACAGGAGAAAAGAACACGGGGAGAGAAGAGACACGGTAATACTGACAGGTTCATACACTGTATCTCAAAGGTTAATGCATAACATGTAGGAGAGACAGTTATTAAGTACCTAAATAAAGTAAGTTTTTTGTGGATTATTTCATAGTAACACTGTTTGAAAGCAGGATGAGACTCCAGAGTGCGTTGTGTAGGTTAGCTTAGGAAAGACTGAGTAAGAATTACAGGAGCACATCTGACCACCAGATTGTGGAAAAGGCAGAAAGTGGCTGATAGAAATGGCTGATATCACCCATGAGCTGAAAAGAAAAGGAGCACAAGAAGTTGAAGGTGATGATGTAAGGGATGGAGAGCTGTGAGAATGATATATCCAGAATTTAGCAGCTACTTTTTCTTTGACCTGGAAGCTTCCAAAGCAGAAGCCAAGAAAGATAAACAGAAGGTTGTAACACTTAATAGAGACAACAGGGTGAAATTTGTGATTTTTATCCTTACAAACAAACAATATGAACAGGATAGTCATACAAAAAGGAAAAAAAAACAACAAAACAACAGAAGGTTTGTACACTGAACAGACATGGAGTGTGTTAAAGAGGTGTTTTAGGCTATGGCCTGAGTGGGAAGAAATGTTCACCTGCAACAGAGCAAAGGGATGAAGAAAACTGAGACAAAACATACTAAATTACATTTGCTTATGAGTAATCTGTTTTGACATAACAGTCTTCAGGATAGCTGTGAAAGATTAAACATGAGATATAAACAGGACACAAATGTTCAAAGAGAAGAAGCAGGTGCTATCTGAGTAAACGATACCCTCCAGCACGCTATCAACAGGAAAAGGAGAGAAGGGGAAATCAGTCTTGCAGCATTCCCTTTATAGACAAAGTAGAAGGTGGTCACATCACAAAATGAAAAGGTTAGGTTGGTACAAGAATTCAGCACAATCCATCTGACTTGAGTAAACAAGGACTTACAGCTTTCATTACAGGTGCTAACTCCATTAGAATTGGCTCTGCTATTCACACAGCACTTCACTGCATTACACTGACAACCATTGTTTTAAAGTCATGAGGCAGGCAAAGAATCAAGAAGAAACAGTACCACTAATCCCAACTAAGAGGACACAGGGAGAAGAGAAAGAGTTTAACAAATCACTTCAAATACTATCAAGCAGTAAGAAAGGATGAACACAGAACACAGAATCCAGTATCTCTTCCTTGTATGGAAGGAGATATCGGAAACCCTGGTGAAAATTGCTCCTCTGAATTGCAGGGTACAGATACAGATGAGAAGAGAAAATAAGAAAGCAGTTAGTGTGGAGACCATGAACTTGTAGGTGAGACAATAAAGACAACAGGAATAGTAGGCATTTATAGACAACTGAATTCTACAGTCAGCTATTTCTGGAGAATGAGGAAAGCAGGGCTTGCTTGCTACTTCCACAGAAAATGAAGGAGAAAGAAAGGACTACAAATAGATGAATAAAGATTGACAAGCATGAGAGCAACAGAGCATCCTTAAGATTTCCTTCTAATCAGAACTAGGATGCCAAGTAAAGCAAGAACACAAACCCAACCACAGAAGTCTTTCAGAATCAGGAAGGAGGGTGGAAATGAGAAAGTGGGCAAGGACCCCAGCAAGGCACACTGACAGGGTTTTATGAAATTGTTCCTGTGATAAATGTACTAGAAGAAGTAAATAACAGCACAGTGAACAGTTTTTCTGCATTTTTTGAAGGAGAAGGGAGTTCTGGGAGATCATTGCAGTAACTTTGCATTTTGTCAAGCAAAAAAATGCTGATACCCAAGAACAGCTATTAGGAAATAGTGCATTCTATTAATTAAAAGTATGACCACCCAGAAAACACTACCACTGAAATCTACCAGGGCACAAAAGTTTTGAAAACTTGTGCCTGCAGGGCTGTATAATTTAAACCTCAAACAGTTAGGTTACATAACATCCAACTATGTAGGATGACTACTTTTCAACAAGCATAGATCCTAAGACTATCCTAAAAAACATTCACCTACATGCTACACATAATCCAAATTACTATTCAAAAAAAAAAAAAAAAGCCCAAACAACTAAAATGTTGGACAAGTTTGTGCAGGATCATGATCAAGTCTTACGCAGCAAATTAACACAGTGAAAAAAATTAACAGAAATAGGTTGTGAGGGTACAAATACACATAATAATAGTAGGCAGGAAGATACTCACTGAATCCTCGTCTTGAATCATCTGAACTAAATTATCAAGTACTGGAGTGAGATTTCTGAGGAAATAAAAGTTAGGGTGACGATGAAAGCAGCAGCTTCTCCTCATCCATTCTTTTGTTATTTAAAAGAAAGAAAAGCCTTACTTGGATTTCATGTTGTTAAAATTTTTGCCTAACGCCAAGTGCCTTATCGATCGGTTTTCACTAAGCCAGACTACAAGGGTTGAGAGGTCAGATTCTAGGCCTGTAAAGAATCAGAAAAGATTAAGAATTAAAACACATTTTCACAAGAAAGACCCAGGCAGGGTCTTTACTAATGCTATATTAATTCGAGTAACTATATCAATGTACTAATTTCTAAGAGCTCTAGAAAAATTTTCATTCTTCTGTTTTTAAGTCTTTTTCTCTTATTTTTTTTCCCCTCTGCTTTTCTACGAGAATAAATGCTTTCTGTAAAACAAGCCCTTTAAATCTCCATCCTAATCAGCCATCGAAGGCACCTCTCAGAAACTCAGAAGAGAAACATAGTCCCTTGTCCGTAGTCAACCACCCAAGGGCAGCTCCTTGCATTGTCAGGCAGAGCTTAAAGTTCCTTTGAGAATTCTGAGACCACACTAATCGCTATTTAATCTTAGCAGAGCTGTGTACCAACAAGGTCTCAAAGCCCTCAAGAGCAAAAAGGCCAACAATAACAGGCTATGAACAAAATCACCTGAAAAACAAGCCAAATTTTATTCCACTCTTGAGTAATAACATGCAGTAGTACTGTATTCCCAAACTAGTGGTGCATTTGAAGAGTCCACTAATTAGATTACAGTGATCTAGGATCCAGATCCACAGGATAATTTAGGTATTAAATATCTCTATTTATAATAATAAACCTGTTTATATAATTGGGCTGAGGCAGCAGCGCCCAAAACTTTCTACTTGCCAGTCCATCACACCTTTTTTGGGCATTCATCTGTACTGGAAATCTGTTTCTGAAATACTTCAGCATTTGGCTGTTAGAGGGGCAAACACAGCAGGTGAACTCTTCCAGTTCATTTACACTTTAAGTCTGCAAGATGAGAACCCAGCTGCTATTCCCAGCTAGGAAGCACAGAGCCCAAAATGTAGGAATAGTCCAAGGCTTCAAAGACTCCAACAAGTCTTCTCTGACCTTAAGCTGCTTGACTGTTTGCTCCAAACTTCCCTCCCTCATTTCAGTGTCATGGCTTCATTCTCTACCTGGTCTTTCCCGGTCTTTAACTATGCTTTCATTTCTCATTTAGCTTCTCATCCACTTGTACTTAAATCCACTTTCTTCTAGACCTAATATCATGCTTGCTGCCATCAATTTCTTTTGCTGTGTTACATTATCTCAAACAACAAACTTCCAAGTATAGTTAGACTACTAACATTTCTTATACACTTTATAGCAATGGGAGTTCTTGATCTGAGACGTTTCCATAACCAATATGGTCAATAATCATAAAGCAAGAATGACCATCCTTGATTACACTGTGAGCTGAAGGAAAAAGTTTCTCAGATTCTTGACTTGCACGATCCTCCATTCCTTTCTGTGTACTTACCATTGTCTGAAATATCTAGGCTCGTGATATTGTGTATTTCTGCTATGCATCCTTCCAAGACTTGTGCACCTCCAGATCTTAACTAGAGACAAAATATCATTCATTTTTGCAAACTAGTTACGGTTTTGAGATCACACAGAAAACAGCAGTAGGAGCTTTGTAGATACAGAAAGCACTACCAGCAGCAAAACCAACAGCAACACAACAAGTTATAGACATAAAAATGACAGCCTATGCACACATTCCTACTATTTTCATCCTTTAAACCCAGTATATGCATATAAATGAGAAAAAGGACTCTCATTTCTCTTAAAACTATTGTTCAGCAGTTAACATTGGTAAAAGATGTAAATGTTGGAAACACAATGAATCCTTTAGCATTTGTGCTGGGCAGTGACTGCAGGATTTTGGTGCTGGTTCTCCACATGAAAATGTCAGGATATTTCCAATGTCCGGTGAGAAAAAAAAATAAATGGAGCCCAGCCTACAAGTATGCAACACTGTCACCCTTGGATCTCACTACAGTGAAGTCTTACAGCGAGCATCCTCTTTCAGCTCTCAGGACAACGCTAGGTTGCCCCAATCAAAGATGAGTAGGAAATAATAAAAAATAAAAAGAAATTAAACAAAAAACCCCAAACAACAACAAAAAACTGCAGGCAATGAAATAATTACGTTTCCCAAAGAAAATTGCTTTTTTTTCACTGAAAATTTAAATAATCCAATTGTATAACGGCCACAAAAGCCATTATTATTCTTAATTTAAAAACAGAAAAAAGAAAAACAGCAATGATAACAAAAATGCCTAGCTGGAAAGTATTGATTATGATATAATTAATCTGAAACATTACATGAATAGAAGAGAAATATCTGGATTTAATGAAAAAACCCAATTAAATGGCGTAGGGGAAAACATCAAGGTTCACAGTTGTGAAAACTTACACACTTATTTACTAATGGTACTGAATTAATGCAATGTGGTTTTTTTTTTTTTTCCCATTCAAAGAAGCAAAAGCATTTTCTTATTTCCTGCAGCTACACAAACTCCATAAAGTGCATTTCACTTTACGAACATCCCCCAGAAAAAAACTTAATCAAAAGAGGGGAAAAATTCTACTAAAATCTATTTTCACATTTTCTGCTTTCTCTTTCCTTGCTTCAAAAAAACCCTCCAAAACCTGAAAGCTTTATCAAACATCAAACAGCCTTTTCACCTCCTATGCATAAAAAATTAGTGATATTTTACTTAGATGACTTATTGCGGTAAGTATCCTGAGTCAATCAGCTGATATTTCTGCAAATAGACTCTTTTATCCATGCTACAACTAAGGAAGCATATATGCCTTCTAGAAGTATTTTTCAGTAAAGACACAATTTGGCACTTCCTATAAAGTCTGAGATATGTGGCTGGTTAACAAGAAGCTCAACAACTTGGCCTGAGCATTTAAAGAACAATGGTGGTCAAAGACAACATCTAAACCATAAGTCACATCTGGAAGTGTAAGAGATGCAGAATGTAAGGCACCCTTCCTCTTCAGCATAAAACAAAGCCTACCTATCCTTCACCCTGTCCTCTCAAGAAGTGGTCAGATTAAAGTCTGTATTTGTGCAGAAGTGGTGCAATTTCAACTCATTTTTCTCAGAGCATTTGTAGCATTTGTTGTATACCAAAACCATTCAGCTTTGCTCTGTACTGCTCTCTTAGTGCGAAGCACCAGAAAACAACCATTTTACAACACAGAATGTCAAAGCTATTATTGCAGGATCTATGGAACTGGTAAATTATACATATTTATATATATATATATATATGCCAGTTTGCATTGGTTGTTGTTACTATGCTTAGTGCCATGCACTTAAATTATATTCACAATAGAATCCAAATGCTTATGCTATGTATACTTTGAGGGTTGAAGTGGGCAATTTTTCAGGAGCAGCTTTCAATCTTGTACTGATAACTATATTCAAAAACTTAAATACACGAGTATTTCATAGATGCATATGGTGATATCTGTTTAATCTGAGGGCGATGATAATTTGATTTTTAGGATCAAAATTTACTGCAACTGTATTAAAGTGTGTGTATGTGTATATATATATATACACACACATACGTACAGAGATAAATTGAATGGCTATTTATCAATGTGGACTGCAATACTGAAAAAAAAAATAACCCTCTGCAACATCTCCTATATGACATTCTTCTGAGACTACAAATACAAGTTCTTATTCAGAGAAAATGAAGAACCACCCTTCAACAATTCTAAATGCCAAGCGTGTTCAAAGCTTTGAGGTACCAATATAGGAAGGGCAAACAAAGCTGCTTACTGATTTAACAATTAAGGTAAAGCATGGAAGGTACTTACACAGTGACCAAGCTAAGGGAAGCAGAAGGGAAGAGAGTGCAATACATCAGTGCTGAGCAGGTAGAAATAAAAATGCAATTTTCATAGTAAAAATAATTAAAACCAAACAAATAAGCAATATAAAATGATTAAGCTCAAAGTTAATATATCAGAAAATTATGGGAGCAAATGAAAAGTGGTGGGAGAGGGAAGGAACAGAGATTTATCCTTCCATAATTAAATACAAGCTTGCCCGATGTAGGAAAGAGGAGAGCAAAGCTGAAGCATCAGCTCTCTGGCCTCCTGTGTGTTTGCAGAAATCAGGAGTAGTGCAGGTCAGAGCTTCCCACAGCTTTGTTTCTGGGTGCAGATTACCCTGCCCAGCTCACAGAGGGCCAGGGAGAGGTGGAACAGGACCCTGCAGTGCTGGGCCCACTGAGTACTCCCAGCTCCTGGCACATCAAGACTCCTGATGGTGGAAGCATAACTTCTTTTTTCCAAAGCACATGAGAATGGATAAAGCTCAGGGATGTGAAAAAAATGTTAAGGGAAGGATCTAAGGAAGTGCTATCAGTTTGGACAGACCAGCTATGGGAACGCAACACCATGAGCTGGACACAATTCCTTCCTTTCTGTCATCAGAGACAGACATGATCATATGTGCTTTGTTGTCCAATAAAGCTAATCACCCCTCAAAGGACTCCTCCACATCCCACCCTGGAGGTTATATAATGAAAGAATAATGTTTTTACTCCTGTCAGCCCTTGATAATTGACATGCTAATTTATACCCTCATTATTTACATTTGTGTTTTATTGATTCAGTCTTTTAAGGTTATGATTACAGGATTTTATTTTTGTTACTTAATTACTCCTCCCTTTTCCTTCCTCTCTCTGAAAGAAAAATTATCATCCCTCTGATCTCTCCACTCAGAAGTCAGAAGCATGTGTACTTGACCTGAATTTCCATTATTTGGAATATCCATGTAGTGCTCTTCAAAGTAATACAATTTTTAAAAAAGTATAAAGTATCAAAACAAGCTATGAAATGCATTCACAATGACTTGTTTTTTCTTCATGAGGAACTTTGTGCACATTCCAAAAGCAATCCACTACAAACCTAAGGCAAGGATTACTGCACCGCAACATGTTTATCAAATTACATGTTTTCTACTTAAAGGGAAAACATTGCATTTGAAAGGCACTTCCAGAACAGTTAATACTCAGGTGATGGACTTGGAAAGATCTGCCTAACAAGGGAAAGGCTTTCTTTGCAGCTTAAAAAGGAAAAGTTGGCTGTTCAGCCAGGGGGCCTGAGCCTAAGCTGGTTCATGTTGATTCTGGCAAAAGTCCACACAGTTCTCTATGTAACTTTGCCTCACTGACTCCCCAGGGTCATGGCTGATTTTCTGTCTTAAGCTGCAGCGACACAGGCATCGTCCTGCAAAAGTATGGACAATCCTGAGAAATAAAGTGCACAGCAAAGGACAGTGAAGCTAGAGGAAACAAGATAAAGCAAATCAAGTTGCAACAATTGTTTTTCTTTATTCTTCAAATATTTAAAGCCATTTGCACAGTGCCTCTTGTGTTAATGGAATATTTCAATCAACTTTTACCAAAGCTCCCTATCGGCCTGAATTGATTAATTGATTAGGAAAGCAGAGGTTCTCCCAGGGTTAAAAACCAAACCTGCAAAAGATGAAGCATGTCTCTGGTTTTGAAGGAAAACAAGTTTACCACAGACACAGCTTCAGGGCTTCCTGTGAGCCATTCAAATTTGGACACATTGGAATGTACTGCAGCAGGGTCCCGTGTAATCACAGCACCAAGAACAGAAGCTGCCAAATAGCAAACAGCACACTGGCTCAGCATCTAGAGCAGCTACACTGCAAGGAGAGTTTTGCCAGGCTGGTGCTGCAGGTGCTTTGAACCTCTGGGCTGATTATTTAGGATGCTGTAACACAGAGCAGCTGATTTTTACCATAACTGCTTCTCTGAGTTCTACCTTCCCCACAACTTTTGACTGCAGAGGATTTCACAAGAACTCTAATTCCACATTATCGCATCTTTTGAACACACCCTGATAAATATTCCTTACCTCACAGCTACTGAGATCTAAAGACACCTCCTTCAGATTGTGATTGCAAGCCAGGCCTAACAAAAGCGCTCTGAAAAAGATCAATTTTAGAACCATTTAAAAGAAAAAAAGAAAAGCAGCTTTACATCATCATCCAAGAGGTCACAGGTTAATATAACTATAATGCAAAGAACCATTTCACAAAATCACAATAGCTAACCAATTAAATGACAATGGCAGCACAAACCTGCCACACTTCGAACATTCCAACAGCTTCAAAAACTGCGGAGATGCAAGGCTAATAAAGAAACTGTATAGCTAATGCTACATCAACATTTAATAACATTCATTAGAGATGAGTTTGCTTCAACATTTGCTTTCAAAGAGCATCAAGCGATTACAAAAGGAGTGTTCCATTGTACAACCACACTAGCCCTCTGATTTTACAAAAAATCAGGGGAAGATGGCATTTTTAATATATGCAAGATGCCGTGCAGAGTGCCATTTCATCCAGGCACAGTGCCTGTAACACTCAAACACTGGATCGTATTCAAGTATCACACAATTCTCTCACTTCTGCAACCCAATAAATATTTACAGATTTCAGAATGATACACCCAGACAATGATATCCTTTGTCTTTAGGCATAATGGCAGACAAGTGTAGCAATGACTGATCATGATTTTCATAAATCCACCCTTAGAGCCTTACAGAAGCTTGTTTCCACATATAAAAGTTAGTGTTAATATCACATTTGTATTAATGCTGTTAAATCAGAAAGAACAACAGTATGTGTCTTAGAAGGAGCAAACACAATCTGCGTACACCTTCTAGTATCTTTAGAATAGATGCTGCTTTGACTTAATAATTGAACAAAGAAACAGAAGGACTTCTTTCCCAAACTTCATTTCTGCCAAAACCAATCAAACAGAACCCAAACTACCAATGCATGGAATAAAAACCAATCCACTTTGCTGAGCCATTCGTCTACACGCTTGCTATGCAAGTAGCATGTAAAAGTCACATTTAAAATGTGTGTGCCCCAGGAAGATTTTTACTTAAACCTATTTATACCTGCCCTGCAGGTATGAATATTAATCAGACCTTCACTGTTAACAGAGGCAAGTATCTTGTGTTTATTTACTTCTTAAGCTACCAATGTACAGACTTTGAAACAGACGTGAAAGCTCTGCAACAGCTTATACAAATTTTTAGCTGATTCTGGCTTGTATTTCCTTCCTAAACATGTTTTATTCAATGTTAGTCTGCCTGATGATAACTTTGCAAAGAACTTCCTAAACATTCTGAGGTAACATAAAAAATATAGTGCAACCATAAAAAAAAAGGCAGATTAAACGAGAGACACAGTGCTGGTTCAAATGTACTCTCTTCACAGGAAGAGGGTTATTTTAAATTTCTAACCTCCTCTTTCCTACAAACTCATCCTAAGAAAATCTCATGATTTCTCAACTCTTTGTCATGAAAAATCACCAGCATTCAAAGGCACTGAAGGCAGACATAATTGTACTTAGCTACTAGGTTTAAATCGCACAAGGCAATAAATACATGGAAAGGTCTTGTCAACTGTGCTAGACGCAGAATCCAAGAATTAGCCTTGTCATTAGCATTTGCATGAGAAGCATATCAGAAACTTGCCTTGTTATAGCACTGAGAGATCAAAATATAACTTTTGGCAATGTCTGTAAATGAACTAAAACATCAAAATACACTTAAACAAGGATAAAAGTATAAATTGCTTCACTCAGTTAAAAAAAGGGAAAGAAAAAGAGAGCAAGCTGTGATGAAACATTAACTAACTATGTGCAAGAACCAGAAGCACCCTTTTCCCACCCACTACGTGGCATCCTCACAGTACAGCTTTATTAGCAAATCTCTTCCCTGAAAGGCTTAACTTATATTAACAGGACCATCACTATACAAGTAAGTTCGTCTCCTTTGCTGATTGCACTGATTAACCAGTATTTTTAAACTCATAATAGCATATGCAATTGAACATACCACAACTGTTGATCTAAAGGAAGTTGATAAGAAAGGAATCAACTAACAGGGGAATTTGGAAATCAGGGCCAGGTATCTGCATTTTATCTGTTTCTTTTCTGTAGGCAGGTTTGATCTTGAATCACACATGTAACTCAGTGACCTCTGGTTCATAAACATAAAACCAGAAACTTCTTTGTGACAGGACAGTTCCAAAGGCCAATGTTGTCTAAAGGATTTTGACATGCACTGATGAAAGATGCCAGAGAAGAACTATTATCATACACTATGTCATTTTTATTTTTCCTTCTATGAGATCATCCCTCATGTGCTATTACAATCTTGGCAATGACAAATAAGTCTGTCTGAAAAAAGGTGTTTCCATTTTCTTGTCTTCAACAAATCCTACAATCTTGATTGTTCTGTAGAAGTTTTGTCATTTTTTACAGTTAAGCCCAAAAGGCTAAACAGCTACTCCAGGACATAGCACATCCTCAGTCGTTTTAACATCAGATTAACTTCCACAGGATGCTTTTGAAGTGTATTAGTCAAGTCACACAGGGTGTGAGAAGGAAAGCAAGATATACTGCCGATCACAGTTCTCTCTGCTGTTGTGAAATACACTCAGCTCAGACTGAAGAAAAAACTCAGGTCAGAGAAAGCACATCAAGGAAACTAACAGAAAATATTAAGAGCTCTGACCTGTCTCCTAGGCAGAGGGGAACATTGCCATCATAACAAAACAAAAGCAACCCATGCCAGAATGCCAGCCAGCTGAGAGTGGCATGGACAATCTGTAACCCTCCGTGTCCAGCTGGACTTTGGACACTCCTCACACCTCAGGAAATACTCAACATGCCAAGGAGAAGAGCTAAATATAAACCTTAGTGTTTGGGGCTTCTCATCTTTCCTAATCTGCATAGATATAGTCAGTGTCTCACAGCATTCTTTTTCTCCTGTAGCACTGATAAGATTGTCTTGTGTATATTGTGTATATTCTCCATTCTTCTGCTTCATTAAACATAGCTCTCTGCTGCCCTTCACCGCAGTATCAACAGCCCTAAAATAATCAGATTCAACCAATGTGTTTCTCAATAACCACCTTCTGTTTGAAAAGACTTCTGTTTGAAGTACCACACCTTCCTAATCCTAGAAAACCAAGACAGCAAGCAAGAGCATCAAACAGGTCAGTGAAAGATCAGAGGTAAAGTGACAGGCTCCTGCAGCTGAATATTGATTTCAATCCAGTGCATCTTACTTAAGCATCATATTGTACTATCCTCTCCACTGTCAAACTGCATTAAGAAAAAATATTCCAAAACAATGTACACTACTCTTTTCTGTGTGGCACTTGCCACTTTTCTCGCCCTTAGCTTCCCCCAGATTGTATCAACAACTTTTCATCCAGTGCTTCCTAACTATCCTTTATATCCTGCATCTCTAATTTTGCCATCAACAACCTTGCTGAGCTACTGCTCATTTCCCTTCCCTGTTCTCCCTTAGGAGGCAGGCTCCCAACCACGGAAATATACATATATACACATATATATCTGTATCTGTGTACAGATTAGGATTTTGGAGGTGTGTTCCCTGTAATGGTTAATGAATATATCTAGATGTCTACTATGGATAGGAATTATGTACGTTTTAGTGCCTATTAGTTAGCAAGCTGACACAGTGGAAAGAGCCCTTTCTTTAATTTAGCTCAATAAACACAAAGATTCTGTCAAACTCATTGAATGACATACCTAGATTAGACTTATCTATCTAGACCTACCTTGACTTTAAAACATACCTTTACATTTCATGTCTGGAAAGTTCAACACAGTTCAAAACTGCACATGTCCCAGGAAGGGTGACACAGTGCTTCACAATTTCCCTTAGCCTCCATGATGCTGTAAGAAGACTTTCTCTCGAGTACCCAACCCACATCACCAGAACCTTTTACCTACAGGATGCATGACATACAGCAAAGAGACGCACTGCACTTAGCACTCCTAGAAGCTGCTGCCATTGTCTCTCCCTGAAAAAGGAGGGCAGAGCTCTGTGCAATAGGTCTTTCCTCCCAAGCATTGCAATGGGTTCAGTTTCACAATGGCTGTTGCAATACTGCAGCCTCAAAGGAATGGCACTTGCACAAATACATAATCCCATTTTCCGTGAAGCAAATGGTTCTGTTTGTAAGCCACAAAGTAAGAAATATATCACAAAAAAAAAGGTTGATGGAAGCTAAACTGCTGTGACATTCCCACAGAAAGAAGTAGGATTAATACTCTCAACTGTGAGATGGAAACAACATTTTCTGAATGCATCATCATTATGAAACTCAGGCCATGTATCAATAAAGTACAATGGAAGAAAAAAAAAAAAAGGCAAAATCTTTTCCCTTTAATTTTTAATATAAGGCACTCACATAGTAACAATGAAAACTAGGTTTTAAGCAACAGGAGAAAATGAAATTCTTACTTTAGAGGCTCAGGAGGGAGTTTAGTTCCCGAAAGATTAATCTGCATCAAAGCAAGTGAGCTGCTGAAAAACTGTTTGAAGGAGGGAGGGACTTCTTTTCCTTTTCTGTAAGTAAACAAATTCATTAAGACATAGCATCTAGACACTCCTTATTCCAATATACAGTGAATGCAAACCGTCAGAATTATAATGATCTTTTACGTGTTTAATTTGCTCTACCTTAAACAGCTCTGTAATCAGGGGCTCTCAATTAGCTTAGAATTATAATGTCATCAAAATGTTGATTCAACAAACAAACCTCAGCATTGCATTGCTGCACAGAAGACATTACTATCTAGGTTCTGTTTGAAGAACTACAAAATAAAAAATGATCATTTAGGTCTGGTTAATAGTGGAAATACTTGTATCTCATGACTAGAAGATCGAGTAGGACATGACAAAGACCCTGAAATTGCCTGTTCACCACAAGAAGTAATTATTCAATGTTGGTGTAGCTTACCCCCAGTTAGGTATCATCACTGATATAGACTCAAGACACTGATTTGAAGAAAATGGAAGCTAATGTTGTTATTTCCTACAGTGCAAGTATTCTAAAGTCAGTGTTAAGTCTCAAAGACTTTCAAAGGGACTTCCTCCCAGAAGAGGACAAAAAAGGAAAAATGCATTTGTAACCATCATCAAATGCTGAAAAACACAAACTTCAAAAAAAACCCAACCCAAATTTAAAGAGAAACCAACTCAGCCAGACTTCAACGCCTGATATTAATGCCTCTTAGAGACAAAAGATACATACAGACTTTCCACTGCATCAATATCACAAAAAACATATTAGGCAAGGCAATGCTGACGAAGAGCAGGAAGGGAAAGAAAGTATTTTGGTTGGAAAAAATAATACCTATTTCATAGAGCACTAGGACTTCTAAGACTTTTATAAAGTCTTTTTAAAGTCTTAGCTTTCTTCTTAGAAAGAAAAGTGCAAGATGAGAGCAAGAAATGATAAAACAAAATATTGCAGGAGGTAAGAGTAATGATATTTAAACTGTACCTGTGAGAAAAGAGAGTTCTAGAGAGGCTAAGGACAGCTAGATGCTGAAGACATCCCCGAAGGAGGGCTCCGCACACCTGGGTTAAAACAAAGAAGACTGATTTTACTTCATATTAACCAAAAAAGTGCCTGGGGACAGAAGGTGGGGAGTGTTTCCTTGGTATTTGAATCTCCAAGAAAAAATGTCCTTACCATATCTAGCGCACACTCCGTGTTGGATAAATCCAGATGAACAAGGGCATTTGGCTGGGCCAAAAAATTGTACAGGCTCTGTAATTAATAGAGGGAAAAAAAAAAATCCATGTTAATTTTGATATGATGACACCAATTACTGGATCCCTACTTCTCATTAGGTTTTAGGCTTTTATTATAAAATCGGGCTACAAGAGCTGTCTCTGAAACTTCTTTTCACCTAATCAGCAAAACACATTTTACTTTTGAAGGCTATTATTTTTTAAAATAACAGGGGAAATATTGGTGCTCAGACTACATTTATCAAACATTACCCTTAATGCACAAGTCTTGAGTTACCTTGCAATTTACTTTCGCAGCAAGTGATAATTCAGTTAGAAATACCTTGCAATGTCACTCAGATTGCTATTATACTTCAGAAAGGCTAATTGGCTTGTGAGTTTAAGCCAGCCCCTTGAAGCATGAGGGAAGCAACTAATTTGCATCTGAAGCCCATGGTTATTTCTTAATATCAGCAGTGCATTAAAGGTGTAAGAGGGAATACAGTACAGGTAATAAGATTTTAATATGATGGTTTCAGTACTGCATAAGGTATGGCAAGTAAATGTTAGTGTATTTGAACTTCTTACTATAGCTTTATTTTGGGGTTTTTTTAGTCTCAGAGAACAACACAGAAAGATGAGAGTATGACCCAATTCACAGAAGCGAGGAATGCTCAACTCCACATGAAAACCAGCCAAACAGAGCATGTTCAACATTTCTAAAATAGATCCATCTTTCTAAAAACTAGGTCATTCAGCCCCTATACCTACAGTGCAACAAAAGTCTTTGCTTTAAAAATCCCTGTGCTTTGCTAGGGTTTATTTTAACTGCTAAATAACAGGATTTCCTTACTTTGGTTGGAAAACTGTTCCACAGATTAAGAGATCTCAGTATTAATAATCCTTTCCTTTAAACCATATCTCTCTCTCAGAGAGGCTAAGAAAAGCCCCACTTTTTGTATTTATGTTCCGTAAAATACTGTAGGTAGATATCAGGTTTCTTTAAGCATTGCCTATCAAAATTGTACATTTTACTTTACTTTTTGGTTTTACATTATTTGCTATGCTAGTCTCTCAAAGAGTATTCACTGTGTGTCTTTATGTACATTTAACTATTTGTTTGCTACCTTTTAAATCCTCTTGTCCCACTGAAGTTCTCATGTCTTAAAAGACTAATTCTTTGAATATACTGATGAATCTGAAACCTGTAAGATTTGTGAAAAAGTCAGTCATGTCTGAGTGCATTTTAAATGGTAAGATTGGGTGACTAGTGTTGCATATTTTAGATACTCAATACTTAAAGAATTCAAAGCCTGACACATATACACAACTTCTGATGTGAGAGAGAAATATGGATGTAACAGTCAAAAAGTGGATACATACAAATTGAGAACTAAGTGGATTCTGTTATGGAGAAAATAGAGCTGCACCTCTATGGCAAATGACAAACTGGACAAAGGAATTAAGAAAATAGTTACATTCTTCAAAGAATCATAAGCTTCAACAGCATGTGTCAAGTGCGTGCATAGATTTGTTTATACAAACAAAAACATTGAAAACAGGAAATTCTTTCCAAGTCCACAGAAATAATTTGTTTCCAACCTTCCAATGAAAAATTTGTAATACACTTATCACTAAAAAGAAGACGAGTTTTTTTTTGCTTTGCTTGCTTTCAAACAGAACCTGAGGAGCACAGTAAGTCCACTGAAACAAGTGACACACTTGCAGCTTCCTCATTTATCAGAGAAGCCAAGTATTAAAAGCATGAACTACAATTAGGTGGATTTGTTTAGCTGCGTGGGGCAATTGAATTCTATGACTCTATAGTGAGGAGTAGAGATCAAAATGTTATTTTCTATCCCTACTAGAACTGTACTGAAACAAAGGCAAAAAAGTACCTAAACTAAATGGCTTTGCCTTTCTCTTAACAATTAAAACATCCATTCATTAACTCCCAAATGAGAAGAACATGCTTACTGAGAGATCATCACCACGGAGCGCGTTCCCTGAGAGATCAAGATAGACAAGCGTGCTTGCAATCAGCGAGTTGGCACTCAGTGACTGGGAAAGGCTGTTCACCCCTGCCAAAAAACAAAAGCCTGTCAGTACTCAGTTGCCCAGACCCTGCAAGTGCAGTTTCAGTGAACACAGACATACATAAATGTTTAATGACCTCCTGTTACCATCAGTGTACTGCAGCAGGGGAATACAGATCACCAGGCAGATATGATATTCTTTCCTAATACAACATGTGCAGCTTTGAATGGACCATGCTCCACCAGCTGTCCTGACGAAGCCACAGTGTGTTACAGGTCCCAGATCCAGAGAAGAAATCTTTTTGCCAAGCCTACAGTGGCTTTAACAGTGGGATTCCATTTTGAAACAGATTTTTTAAACAAAGTTTACTCCCTCGTGTTCAATCAGTGTCTTCCTGCAAACAATACTATTTAGATAAAAGTAGCTGTTGCAGTAGATGAAAGTATCGGTGAAAGACATTAACAATTATAATTGTGAAAACTTCAAAAGCAACTGACAAGACCTAGAAATTGAAATATTTCAGCTAATGTATTTGCCTGTAATTTCAGAAAAACGGTTAATTAAAATATCAAGAGATGCATAAAGACTCTCAGCTCCTGATCAAAACAAATACATACTGCTTACATTAAAATTAAAAGCTCACATTGAGAACAAACCAGTCAGAGCATTCTTTCTCTGAAATTCTTCAGCTTTTCCAAATACAAGTTAGGATGCGGCTATTTCTAACTCCTTCAAATCTAGCTTAACGTAATGTCCTGTTAACAATTCAGAATGTGCTATCAAGAACCAACTATGGGAATTCAGGAGCAGTGTCTGAGTTTGGGGGAGAAGAAGAGCTATCAAACAATTCATAACGTTGCTGCTTGTTTCATGTTCAAAAAGGGCCAACTGCTCAAAATCAGGCACATCAGTGAAGGTAAACGAGGTGAATGAAGGATTTTTTTAATTAGCCTTTGGCTTGGGCTGAGAAAAGCAAGCACTATCTTTGAATGAGTATACTAGAATTTTCCATTTAACCACAATCTTCAAATCAATAAATTTCTGTTTGAACTTCACCTACCTCATGCTATACTCTAACAGTAATCTCACTTTCATTTGCAGACAATCTTTTATGCTCTTTTACTGCTCTCAGGAGGCTCAAAGGGTTAATAGCTCTCAGGAACTTTGAGATACAATATTTGAAGAAAGATCAGCTGGGAAGTTACCACCTGAACTTCACTTCTCAACCTTAGAAACTTATCTCAAAGAGAAAGTTCTCTTAACTTTCAAAAAGTCAAAAAGTAGCGAGGGATTGTACAGAATTTCTGAAACTGAAAACCTAAAAATAAAAAACAATAAAATACATTAAAAGAGAAAAAGAAAGTCTGAGGAAAAAAATCAATCCATGCACCTTGGAGTCTACTGAATCCAGTATCCAAGGTCTCCTTCAGACTTCCCTCACAGGAAGTATTACAAATTCAAAAATAGCCTCACAAGTTAAAACCAATTCAGCGCTGTCTTCTTAAGTTAAACTGGCAAAGATAGACAGTTTTGCAGACAAACGAAGAAGTGAAGCTGAGTTTTTTTCAGGTGAAGAGGGTTATGCAGAATAGGGAATAAGAATTCCGGTTGTAAGACATTGCATACACTTGTCTAAGGAATACTGAGGAGCTGCCATGGGACAATATTCAAGGTGACATGTTATTCTCTGGAGAATATACAGTTATTGCAATGTAGTCTGGTTTAGGATTCACATGAGGTATTAGACATACTGGGAAATATTTTCAGCTTTTGTTTCAAGATTGTCTTTTAGAAGTCTGTTAAAAACCTTCCAAATTCTTCTCATAATCTCAGAATTCACTTTTACTGACAAGAGTTTTGTGGATAAACTTCACCAAGCTGGTAATTTATTCTTTACAAAGACAGAAGCGTAGCTAGAGTGTTCTCTGACTCAACAATCTCAAAGCACTTGCTGAAATCATTCAGATCACATGAAGAAAAGAACAGGATGAATGAACATAGCAGAACTGCATGACTTTCTGTCAAATTCATGAACATCTAACATCAAGAGTACATGTAAGGTTAGCCAAGATTTTTAATCAACTGCTTGTCATTAAAAATGAAGTTAACAGTGGAAAAAAACAACCCCAGAGTTTAATAGTATTTTTAATGACAATCATGATTGAACAGTTTCTGTTTATAGTTTACTTCAGCATAACAAGAGCTACAGACACTCATTAAAAAAAACCATCAGAAAACCTTTCTCCCCCAGGTCAGCCCTAAAGCTTAGGTGAACAGAGAATGTGCACTTCACAGAGCAGTAACTGAAAGGATAAAAGAGCATGGCTACTATCTGTTATCAACTAATGTCCTTCATAGACCTTAATTCATATTTTCCAGGTCATCAACGTCTGCAAAAAAGCTGCAACAATGTCAGTGCATTTTTTTCTATTTTTAACACTCACGTTCTATACAGGAGACCCTGGGTTTATGCAGCCTGCTTGAGAGGTGGCTGCATCTATTATTTGTAAAACAGCAATGCAAAAAATTGTGAAAGCTTCTGACTTGTGTTTCAGGACTGTTACTGCTTTTAAAATATGCATTGCAATTACGGTATCAAGTCAGAAATTTGCAAGTTACAAAACAAAGAAATCTTTACTCAGAACAAACCACTTAGCAGCCACTGTCACAACACATGGTTTCATCAAATAATTGCATGCAAAACATTTGGAAAACTCCCTACACATTTCTGCTTCAGACATCTTTCTGAAGCATATACGAAACATATCATTTACGCCAAGTCTAAATTCAATCTTTCTTGAACAATACAGGTTCAAGCCCAAAGCTTACAGAAGTGAGTAAGAAGGGGATATAGAACTCAGCCCACAGTTCAGCAACCCAGGACTGCAAAAAAGCACCAGTGCTGTAGGGAATACGTATGTAAATCATTTACGGAATCAATTACTTTATAATCTGGTAACATGAGGTATTATTACATTGGAAGCCTGAAACCTTTAGAACAGAATAAAGCAGCATAGTTATAAAACATACCTTTAGGTGACAAGGAGGTTTTAGATAAATTTAAATGCTTCAGTCCCTTTGGAAGTTTGGCGAACTGGATGCTCAAAGATGACACACCTGTTGGGGGAGCAAGGAGAAATGCACATTTTTAGGTCAACTGTGTGATCTCAGGTTTTCACAGTAATCACACCAGTGCAAATGGCACTGGTGGAACTACAGAAGTGCACTCATTGGGGGCGGAAAGAAGCAAAATGACCCTATCTTTTATGCCCATAAATCTTTGAAATGATTGATGTAGTCAAGATAAGTTCTTTACTAAACACTGAACAGACAGGAAATCTTGCTGTTAATGATCAGTGAGTCACCTTGATTAATTTAGTGACTATATAATACACACGTACTTTGGAATAGGAGTCAAAGGGCAGATACTACATATGTCAAGCAGTCAGCACTTAGGAAATCTGGAAGCTTTTTATGATTCAGCAAAAAACACCCCAACATAAAAAACTTAACAAAATAAAACCCAACAACAGTACTTCACATGAAACTTCAAACTATTTTTATTATCTTTCAAAAGGAAGGGCTGTCGAGGCAAGAGAGACACCCATGTTAGCGAACACCACCCTCTTTTTCTAAGGTAAACCCTGAGAACCTGAAACGTCCACTGAACCATAATGGCCACTTAATTCCCCTACAATAGCCTGCAGGTTACCAGCCAGGACACAGGCTTGAAAACGTGTGTGATCACAAACAGTAAAAACCCATTGAGATGCAGACATGGACTGGACTACCTCAGTACAAATCCAACGAAAGAAAAAAAAACCCATAACCTAACACTTTTCATCAAAGCCATTTCTCATAGTAACCAAGTTCCACACTCCATAAATTTAATTCTTCCATTTAAGCAAAAGATTGAAATTTGATTAAAAGGGCACCTCCTAAATAACAATGGAACTAATCTTGAAATATTTATTAGAGGAATAAATCAACACAGAAAATCTAGGCTTAACCTGAGGTGTGAAATATAGTTCTCTACAGCAACTTGGAGAGAAAAGAGAAGTGAAAAAGAGGGTAAAGATTCAAAACACAGTAAATGCAAAAGCTGGTACCCTTTTCCACATATGCAGACATGAAACAGTCCACTAGTATATCATACACATACGTTTACTCTGCTTACATCATTTTTTAACTATCATTGATAATGAAAGCGTAGCTACCTTGCAGATACTTTTGAGGGGGATGGTGGTGTTTAATGCTCTCTGTAAAAACATGCCGTGTATGCTGGTGATAGGTACAACATCCATGCAGCTCAAAATAACATACTGTATCTTATTTATATTGCCAAAATATGAGACCCATGAATGTGTTGGCTTCATTTATTGAAAAGCACAATGGTAACCAGCTGTCTTCAGCAACTTCAAGCAAGAACAAATCAAGTCACATTAACAGATTTTCTTTCATGGCTCTATTATTAAAATAAAATCTTTTTAATTCCTCACAAATAGAAGCCTCAATCTATGTTAAAGTGGCCTCAGAGTTTATAATCTGTTGCGGACTGTCCACATTTCTTAGGCTGGGTTAGTCACAATGTATGCTTTCAAAATCAACGTAGAGTTATGCTGGCAAAAGAGGAAAAAAAGGAGTACAATCAGGACCACTAACAATATTTTTTGTTGTGAAGGCTTCTGAGTAAGACATGCAGCAAATAATTTTACCTCTCCATCTTAGTATTCTTGTTTAGCTAACAATCTACATACCAGTTACTACTCTAGCCAAACAGAACAATTTTAACATCTTACCAGCACTGGGGGTTAAGGATCCACCCATTTTTAAGATGCAGGAATCAGGTGCACAAAAGAAAAAGTACTTCTGGTCATCAGGTGCTTAAACACTCTTTAAGCCACCCATTTTTGCTAACCTCATAACATGGATGAGACCTCCAATGCCAGAAGTAGAGCTAACTGCATCAGGGTGCACACAGCTCTGAATTTGAGTATTTCTAGGCTTCAGAATGCTTGTTTTGCATTAGTTTTAACAAAATATGAGATTAAATTCTAATCTTAGTAGAGCCAAAAGCAAAACTCCCATTGCCTTAGCGTGACTAGATTTTAAAGCCAAGACTGATAAACTTCCCAGGTATCAGTCTCACAAATATTGACAATACCATAAAGGGAAGCCAAACACACATTAATAGACTGGTCTCAGTGTAAATTACTTCATATAAACACTGCTTTGTATCTGAACTGAAGCCAGATCTTATGCCTTATGCATCTCCTATGTTATTGGAATACTGACAGTTGCATTAATGTAATAATATAAAGTCTTTACTTATTTGCACTCAATAATATACAATAGCTTAGGGTGGTTTTTTGTTCAAACAAGGCACAAAGGTATATTCTTCTCCATAATTCACACAACTGTGTTATTTCCCTTATAACTGAAAATAATACAGTAGAACTTCCAGTTCCTGCAGGTGATTTTTCAAGAGAGATTTTAGGAAATACTAATGTTTACATGAATCTCCATTATGCCAGCTTTTACTTGTGAAATGCTTGCTCCCCTTCAAATCTAATAAAGTCAGATCTACCTTGCACTCAGTGAATATCAGATCACAGGACACATAAATCTTTCTTAAACTGAAAAGCTGAAATATTTGCACATTGCAATTATAGTTAATTTCTTTTTAAGTAGTCATATAATTTACCTAATTCCCTAAAGAAAAGGTCAAATCTTAATTGCATATATGATAAGAGACTGAGATAATGAAAAAGAAAAAAACCCATTACTAATTTCTCCAAGTTGTAGTTGCTGCATTTCATTGTATGTATGTTTTATGCGGATACTACAGAACAGTTTGAATCTATTGAATCTGTCAGCTTGTGGCAAAGTAAGTACCCACACTGATATGTTTAAAAAAAAATCCTCTGCACTATACAGTGTCTGTCAAATGTTTGGTTATTTGTTTTGCTTTCAAGATAAAGATGAGTTCCTTTTAGAAAAACCTTTCATACAACACAATCTACATTCTGCCTTTGAAGAAGTGCACCAACAACGTAACAGCCTTTTCCCAGCTTGCAACAGAAATTCTTGTACAATGCCTTCAGGCCAACGGCACACTGTAATAATGACATTCGCTAGCAAACCTTTTGCTTTCATGGGATACAGATTCTTAAGGAGGACAAGTGGTAATCAGCAGGCAAGCGGTGATCAGAAGAGTTAAAGCAAATCATATGAACAACTGTAAATAAAAGACTAATAACAGGTAAAAAAAAAACCCCAAAAATATTTTCATACTTGTTTCTAGTCAAGAAGAAAAGAGATACAAAAGAGGAAAGGAAAAAATTCCTTTTCCATCTTTTCTTGCTGGTTCAGTGAGGAAAAAAGGAGAGACACTGACACAACCCTGTGTTGACAACATTCTGAGTCACTCAGGTTGTAATCAAAATGAGCAGTTTTTCTATTTTGAATCATGACAGCAAAAAGACTGGAAAATTTCCTCAAACCAAATAAACGAAGAAAAGGTTCACTGTATAAAATTTTTGTTTGTCTTCTGGCCCAACAGGAGCACAAGAAAGTCTGACCCCAGAACACTGTGTCCCTGGAATGCACTAAGTGAAGCAAATGGGAATCTCACATGGCCAGTGCTGAAGGGTCAACTCCAGACTGAAAGAATGTAACTTTGTGCCTCTTGGGTGAAAAGAGAGTAGACAAGGGAGGTGAATGATTTGATTTCAGTACATATCATGCCTAGTGGTGCCCTATTTGAGAAGAGCTGTGCTGTTCAGCTTGATTTTATGTCTTGTGGAGCCAATGGCACTTTGCTCCATGAGCACACCAGCTACACTACTATTGCCGAGCACTGCAAACCAGCAACACACTGTGGAACTCAAAGCTGAAAAAAGGAATAGTTTTAATACTCAAAATAAATATGGAATTATGGCTGAAATAAAAACACAAAACCATTAGGAAAATATAATTCAAGCAACAAGGTTGCCTCATGCTTAATCTTTCAGCTGATTACATTGCCTTTTAAAATGCACACCACTTTAGTCCTAAACAGTTACTGTGTTTTATCTTCCTTTAAAAGAAAACTCTCTGAAATGTAATGAAATCTAATGAAATCCATGGTTGGCTTAAGACATTTAAATATTTCTCAACAAGCCGATGGATATGTATAAACCAAAGAAGAATAGCAATTCTCAGTCATTTGTGAACAACAGATATTTACAATAGCATTACACACAGAACAATAACCTATTATCCAAGCAAAGCTGAATAGAGCAGCAGTAATCCTCCTACTGTATTTGTAGAAAGAGGAAAAAAGAAAGGTTACAGTTACAGTACCTCTATCTTCAAGTGGATTGCTAGCAAGGTTGATCGTATGGAGTCCTGAGTTGGGATTATGGGCTAGGGCACTGGCTAGTTTCTGTGCAAAATCTCTGCAAGAAAAGAAAATAGAGGGAGAAAGAATCTTGTTATCTCCTCTATCAACAGCACATTCAGAGGTGTAAAAGCATCAAGGGATTACTAGCCAGAAGTGGCGTATCTTACTGCAGAGCAGTAACTGATTCTTCACAGTTCTAAACAATACTTATCAGGCTAATCTGCTATCTTTCAAAGTGGGTTGTTGTATTATTTATTTATTCAGTGACCTAAGAGACTGAGGGCACTCAATCAAAGCTCAATCAGCTTTTGGCAGAGATCTGAAGAGATGCAATAGGAATTACACAGAAAAACTGAAAACTCCCGCACATCTTTCATCTCCTCCATGGAGTGACTCACGCATGAGTGAGATACATGCATCAACTTGTATACCACTACCTCCTCCACTTACATGCCAACCCCCTCACTTGCAGCAGCTCTCTATCAGGTCACTCAGACAGGTTTTGCAGCATATCCAGAAGGTCAACAAACCAGGAGTATTTATGACCTTGTAAACCAGCAGGAATAGCTCTCTCGAAGAACAGCAGTACACAGACGAATTGGTATTTGCTTGCTTCTTTTTACAGTGAGAAGCATCCAAGGATATAACTGGCCAACCACAGGCATAGTAATGGGTCCCAAGAGACTATGGTATGTCAGTTCTATATATTCACAACAGCCAGGCCAGGTAGCACAAATAGCTTTGAATTAACTTTAACCAACTATGGTAGGCAGCTGTAGTAGCATGACCTATATCTGCTCAAAATCCACTTGAGAGGCAAGGGAACACTGCCCTGTTTGAGGCTGTTTTGCTGCAGCTGGACTACCCCTATCCACAGCACTAAGTTCAAGGCTAGTTTGTGTCTTCCTACACAACCACACTGTCAGTCTCTGGTGGAGATGTGTTCTTAGTCAGAAGGCTGTTGGCTGTTATGAGCTCCAAGACAAATCCTCAAACCTGTCCTTGTTATCTACAGAGAAGCATTCACGTATTAAAGGACTAGCTTTACTGGGGTTTTTCGTTAAAATGGGACTGTAATTCCAATGTTCTTGCTTCACCTAAGTCAGACATGGCAGAAGAAATCAAAAATATGCCTTCTCTCTGCCTTGCAGTGCATTATCTTACCTCCTGTAGCCTAGTAGTGGAGAGCTACTGGCTATGTTGCTAGGAGAGTGATAATTCAACACCACCCTCCTTCCTCAGGACAGATCCTGCCTACCATAAAATTAGTAGATTAGTCTGTGTGCTGAGAACTGCAGTGAAGGTAGCATTCTCTTCCAGTATCTGGAAAAGAGCAGACTGGACAGCAACAGCCTCAATAACATTTGGTTATCTGTTGTTGCGAGACGCACTTGCGTACAGAGATGTTCCAGGCAAGTTTAATTTCCCTTTGAAACCCCATGTCCTTAAACAGACTCCGGGGGCTAGAACAGGTTCCAGTGCTGCAAACGCACGATGGGCTGCCTTTAGGAAAAGTGTATTCTTTTCCTAAAATACAAGCAGCATGTGAATACAAACACTTGACAAAAAGAAACTCTGGGCTTGAATCTCTGCTACCTCACAGGCCTCAGGGTATCCTGCTTTGCTACCAGCTGCTGCCGCAGAAGACTGCATATCTCCTGTAGGTTCTCGGTTACATGTGCCAACACTCTGTGGATACCCTCCAGCATTTCAAATGGCACTAGATGCCTGTGCCTAGGCAACTGAACTAAGCTCCGTATGTCCAGTCAAGAAAAATGAGGGTTTGAGTTAAAAAAACAAAACAAAACAAAACAACCAAACAAAACCCTGCTCTTCATGAGGAGTTTCCACCTCTTCCTTTATCCCTAACAGATTCTTGTCATTACAGTATCCTGCCTACACCTCCAGACTTGTTTACAAACTGTGCTCCAGCTTCTGCCAACAATATAAGCAGAATGACCATAATTTTTTGGACAACTGAGGTGGAATTCACTCTGCATTGCACAGCCATGCTTGCCTAGACTAAGGACATTCAGGCTTGGAGGTGAAGTTTAAAAAAGACTCAGTTAAACTGTACCTATGGCAGGTAAGGATATTTCACCAAGCATAAGAACACCACAGACCCATAAATCTCAGAAAAATAAAAGGAGTTCTCAAAATCTGTCTAGATAATATCCCTGTAACACAGAAAAAGAGGACGTGTGTGGAAGGAACTAACACTGTTAGGTCTAAGGACATTCAGAGCCCATCCAGCAGGGGAAGATGAGATACAATATCACTGTCAAAAGCTTTCTGGGTACTAGCACCACGGCACCTCTACTTTTTTCCTCTCTGTTGGAGCTGACCACTCCCTTTAGAACAGGCCTGCAGAGAACAGTGCAGAAGGTGGTAGGGACATCCTGCCTGCCAGCTTTCAGAGAGTATGTAAGCACAGCAAACAGATCATTTTCACCAGCTCCTGCAAACAGGCCTTTGCAGATTGAAGAGTCTGTCTTGCAGTTTCATGGAAATGAATACTGGTTATCACATATTGTCCCATTCCTATAAAACACCTGAGGGATGTAACTCTCAAGCACATCTGTTCAGGTCATCCTGAATGATTTTCCTTTCCCTGAAATGTGGTTATCATCTACCTCAGTTAACATACTTAACCAAAACATTAGTGTTTGCTACATACATTAAAGCCATCCAACATAATCTAGACTGCACTCTTTCCATCTGATAAAGAAACAGCAATTGAGACAGAATTTTCAAGAACATCTAAACTGTCACAAATCTTATCAGACAGGAGAGTTCACTTGACACCATTTTCCCCTACAGCAAGTCCACACTTCCCTAGTCCTGCGTCTGTAAACTGCTACCGCACAACAGTTTTCTGTCTCATCAGCTGGGAGGATGACAAGTGTTTATGGGGCCATGGCCCAAACCATATCACAGAAATAAGAGGCTGGAGGTAGGAGAGAATGGAATCATCTGAAACTGACTCTACTGTAGGAAGAAATATGCTCTTGCATCTGCTCAGGTTATTTCTCAAAACATTACTCTGGGTAGTTCTTTCTTAACCCTGGCCTGGCATTCTGTCACAGCTCATTAATGACTGGTCTGTAAACTATGCAAAGGAAGATGCCCAGTAACAACAGTATTTCCTCTTAGCAAGCAGATATGATAAATGCCAAAACTGACAAATACATCCTTGACAAAAACAGACAGACAATGCTGATCAGAGCAGATACACACCAAGGCAAAATGCCAAACACTGTGCATGTAGACAGAGACATGAAAACCAAAGTCACAAGTTGATTATCTGTCAAGTCCTGTTAAAACTGAAACCAGTTAACCCAACTCTGACAAATTAAGGTAGGCAATGTGTAAAGGTAGTCAATGTACATTTTAATATTAAAGATTATCACTCAATTTCATGGCACATACTGCAAGAAAAACAGGATTAAAATCACATATGTTTGAATGACAGCTACTAAAGGCAGTGCTCTAGTGATCAGAAAGCTCGGGTGTAATTCCGAACTTGACCTCAAGTTTCTCATGTTATTTAGGCAATTTTCTTTTAAAGGTATTTTAATGCAAAACCCCATCTTAAAAAGGAAAAGGAGATTGAAACAGTAGAAGAGGAGACAATGTCAAGCACACCAAATATTTTCCCTGCACTTGTTTTCCTTCCTCAGTACACCTTCTGCTTTGCCTATCTTTCCTCTGCTTTTTTAATGTAAAAAATAAATTAGTGCTACAGTTTTTCTTGTGTACCTCGTCTTGGAGGATACTCTTAACACTAAACCAGGCTACAAATACTTCCAATTGGGCTAGTGTGTAACTTGAAATTTGCTTCTATTTCATGTGCAGGCAAAAAAAGAGCAAGCACCTAGTAACTACAACTTACCTTATTTAAAACACATGCAAGGTTTAAATTCTATGGCTTACTTATACGTATCTTTCTTTTAAGGCTCTGGCAAAACATTGAAACTTATTTATATACTTTCTTGCTTCTTTTAAAAAGTTGCTCATGTAGAAGTCCTGTTGCATTTGAGAAGACCGCAATCCAGGGTAAGAAAAGAACAGTTCTTGTCGGAATGTTGCAAGATGCAATAATGCACTTTTTTAACCAGACCTTACACACTGTTTTAAATGATAAAAAGGTGTTCCTACTTCTCCTGGCAATCTTATTTGGAGAGGAACAGTGTGAGTTGATTGAGGGTTTATGCTCTTATCCAATCCATTTTTCTCCACTTAACCCAACTCTCCAGGCAGAATCTTAAAAAACATTAGTTTAAGGGGATTTCTTAGACATAGGAACCTCTGGAAAACCTGATAAAAAGCTTCGTGACTACAGGCTTCTCAGAACAATGTAGACATCAAGCACAAGCTTTTTTAATGCTTGTTCTAGCTAACACACATCACACATCCCTTTCACTGGGAGTAAGCAGTAACTAATGCAACGTTTCAAACGAATTACTTACGTTCTAAGCCCGGCATTCTCTAATACCAGTTCTTCCAATCGATTGGACCTACTCACCACTCGCAGTATCTGCTCACAGACATCAGTGGACTGCCACAGAAAAGACAGAACAGCGTTAAAGAACACAAACATGGAACAGGCGGTTATTGAGTTATAAGCTGTACATCATAGTGGGATCCAGGACACAGCCATCATCTTACACTACATAAATAGTAAGCAAATATACCAGAAACATCCAAGAGAGAGTCAGGTAGCAACAGAGGACTTCTGCAAAAGACTCAGAGAAGCAAGAGGCAGACTAAAAGCAAGGCATTTACGGATCAGGCCACCTAAACACAGGGGCAAGACTTTTTTAATGATAGTAAAAAAACCAAGCCCTGTGATTCAGAAAAAAAATGCTCACTTAATTCTTAAAGAAATCTTGCTCATATACATGATAATTCTTCAGAAAAAAGTGACAACTAGTGCAAAGAAGAATAAAGCCTGACCAGGAATGATAACTAAACACAATCCCCTCCCCAAAAAACTTCAAAAGCAAAAGCAGTGTAGCTACAGGTCCTCCAAAGACTACTACGGACTAGTGCTTAAGGGCCAGTGTATTTCAGTTTGAATTCTCCCAGCCTACAGAGGATTAAATTCTTATGATCTTACTGTTGTTGGATTCTAGAATTTGCATGGACATTTGCAAGTACCATTAACCAAACACAACAACAAAAGAGTTTGTTAGCGGTGCTCGTTCAAACAGATAAAACTTTAATCATCCAAAAGCCATACAGTGAATTCTACACCTCAGTATCTTTAATTATAATGTTTTATTTCACTTCTGGATTTGACTATTTTTTCCCACAGCACACATTAGCCGACATTTATGTGATGTCCAAAGCTGAATTTCAGTCATGATCATGAAGTGCTGAAACTGTTCTGTTATCTGCCTTTAAAAACAACAATGTGAAAATCATACCTGGGACATCTATGTCTCTAATGAGCCGAATTTTCTAGTTTGGTGGGGGTTTGGTGATTTGGGTTTTTTTTAAATTGTTGTTGGTTGGTTGTTTTTGTTTGTTTGGGCTTTTTTTTTATACTTTTAAGCCAACTGAATCTCCTAAAAAGAAAAAACCAACCCTGCTCTCCCCTCCCCCATAAAATCATATTTATCTTTTACACAGTAAAGGTGACAATTTTTCCCCTGAAGACTGTCAACTTGCTCATCTTCCCAATTCTATCTTTGACTTCCATAGTTTAATAATTCAGCATATTATCACAACGCTTCTAGAGCAGTGTGATTGCTAGTGGAAAGTTTCATGCATGTACTATAAAACCACTATACTATAAAAAGATGGGTACCATCTATCAAACACAATGTCAGAGCAGGACTCATGAAACACAATGCATTCAATGGCCTCCAGATATGCCTGACCTCATACTGACCCTCAGCACTGTTCCCATAGCACAGATTTACTATCCAACAGTTCAGGTTTTCCTGGTGTTTTTGACTGAAAATGGAATGTGTGGAAGATTTTTTTTTAAAGGAACTGATGCATTTTCAAGATTAACAAAGTTGTTTGTTTTCCACAGAAAAGTTGCTGAGAATGCAAAAAGACTTTCACTCAAAAATACCTCAGACAGACAATGTGGCCAGTTTTTGTTCTAAGCAAACTACACTAGCCACTCTTCTAACTAAGCAAACCGTCTCATTTCATTGAAGCAGAAAATGATTAATTGCATTGTACTTTTTAAGAATGTTGATTTTAACAGTGAGCTACAAGATTAAAAATAACCCGTTTCATTCTGTGCATAACTTTGAGTAAGATGTCCTAGCAAGAAAGTCTATTGCTTTCTTCTGCCAAGAATCACATAAACTAGTTTCTACTGAATTTCCATGGAGAATGATAGCTTAGGAATGTAATGAGAGCACTTTCAGATCAATAAAACTGTACCAATTTAAACAAGATGAGACTGAACCTCCATTATTAAGGAGAAAAGCTTCTGGGTGCACATGTAAAAGCAACTTCTCAAACCACTGAGCTTCCTGTGACTATAAACTTGCAAGTTTAGAAGAAATAGTGTATTTTGAAAAATTTAAAATGTCAAATAATTATTGATTTTCTTGGCCTTTTCTTCAGTTGTCCAACTTGTTTATATTTTCTTTCAGAAAGAAAACTGACGTGGAAAAATGTCAATGCCACACATCACTACACACTTGTTACTACACAGTGTTAGCTTCAGAAAATGGGGAGAAAAAAAATCATCAGGTTGCAATGAAAATTATGAGGAAAACCCTGCTTTATACACAAAGAAAAAAAAAAACAGAATCCAGACACTTTATTTCCACCTCCAAAAGGTAGATGTTTTGTTGCTTTAAAGTCAGTTTCCTATTTAGTCACCCAATACTGTTTGGGGCAGCTAGCAACACCTAATGAAGTAGTTTTATGGGCTACTGTTATCGCCCAAGGAAGTTTCCAAACTTTATTCACTTGAAGTTTTGACAAGACCTGCCTCTCGACAGTGTTTCTATAGTATGAATTAACTATCCAACCACTTATATTTTCCTGATATGATTAAGGGGGAAAACAAAAATTCAACAGATTACCCAGTTTACTTGCCTAAAAAAGTTCACTTTGAAAAATGTAACAGCATCCTCTAAAACACAGCACAGCTTGGTAGGAGCAAGTATACTGTTTTAATTTGTTACTTACTAATTTCAGATCCTTGGAGGACAGCTTTGTAAACCACTGATTATACTCCAGAGCAGCAACTATAGGTATTAAGTCTCTAGAAAAAGAAAAATACTTTTACACACATTTCATATAACTGTCTTTGGTCATTTGAAACAACCTCTTTAAGTGTTCTTCTGTATCTAATTCCCCATGCTTTTGCAATACAAAGTACCATCCCCATTACAGAAAGCTCTGCATTCTAAAAATCAAGCATGACCAGCAGCTGTGTTTCTTTTTGGTATTTTAATACAAATTTTTGACTGTCTAACTGACATCCATTCTAGCATGAATTTTTAAATCAGGAATTTGTCTGGGCTGCCATTCCTACTCATAGCATTACTTTTTCTTCAGCCTGTGACATATTTTAGCTTCTTAATCACCTCTAATTATAATTTATCATGACGCTAAAAAGCTTTTTGGCAGTCTGATGATTTAATATAATTCCATGACTGAATGCTTCTAGAGAACACCTCCTTGTCTCATTGCTATAGTTGAATTCCCCCAGGAAGCGGGAGACCTGCAAAAGGATAATGCGACTTTCAGCCCTCCTTAATTGTAAAAGGGATTTCACAAATGAAATTCTAAATTATTCCCATTTTCTTCATTCCAAGCCTCTTAATGTGATCTGCTCTCCCTCTGTTAAGTTTCTGCAATAACAGACGTTGACAAATGTCATGTCTGTACACTACCTCCCAGCTGAATCATTCATCAGGCACTAGCACACCATTTAGCAGCACAGCATTTGGATCATTTTGATGCAATATTAAATACATATATACACCTACACTGGGACTTAACACGTACTTAGAAAGCCCTTGTCTTTATAATGAAACAAAGAGCTGTAATATACATGAACTTATCAGACCAGCAAAACAGTGTCAATCCAAGCCTCAGTTTTTACAGGGAGAAATTTAAAAGTATTGGCTTTTATAAGCCAGTCCTACCCACCCCCCCCGCCCAGCTTCTCATGCAGGATATAGGCAGGCAGGCACAGATCTGCAGTAAACATGCAGCATCGTTCTTCCATCTTCTTTTCCTTCTTCCTCTCCTTCAATTTTTATCTACAAACCCTCAGACACTTCAGGGTGGCTGTTAAACATGTAGGAAAGCCAGGAGACAAGGCAACATCATATGGACAAGCCTTCAGCAGGCTATATTGGGAAATGTGGTTGCTACATTTGGAAGTGCAAGCCCATCACTAAGGTAACAGTACGAAGGTGCAGCATTTTGCAGCAAGACTGTAGCCCACCGACTGCGAAGCTCATGCAAATAGACTGTTTTCACACTCCTGCAGAGGAACTAGAGTGTGGTGCCCTTCAAGGATTAAGACTGTTTCCCATCTTGTTCACAGCACACATCAAGTGTCATGGTGAATTCATTTCCACTGGCACAGTAGAGTCTTAGCAGCTTCATGAAGTGTATAGATTTATTTCTGTCCACCATGTTGGTTTTGTTCCTACACACATACACTTCATTTCCATGTAAAGCAGTAACTGACTAGTGAAATGTCAGGAGGGAAAAATAACAACCACAGAAGCATTTTCCCAGCATTTTCCTTGTGCAGACAGGAACCTTGCTATGGAGTACAGAATGTCCACACACAGAGGTTTGTCCTCCTTTTCCTTCCCCTGGCATGATCAGTGAGAAGATAATGAATTAGCACCTTTGATTAGCAACCTCTTGCCAGTGCCCTTGGCTTGAAAGTGGAATGAACACAAGGTGTAAGGCTTTCAGGTGTAATTTTGGTTTACCTTCACAGTGGTAACCAGCCAGCCACAGCTAGCGGTAAATGGTGCAGGGCAAACACTGGACAGGCTGATGGTACCACTTTCACACTGGTGGAGCAGAGCTGTTAATGCTGTGGACCACCAACCCTAAAAGAGGCAGAAGGCACTACCAGCTGTATTTCAGACATCAGCAGCAATCTAGTTCCTCCAAAGGAACAGAAGGACATGGATAGGGGTACACTGGCTCCAAGTGTTTACACTATCAGGGAGCTGATAAGCCAGCTAGGAGAGCTGTCAAGAGCTCAGTAACTTCTAGGCAGGAGAGTGGCTGCAGGCAGAACTAGCCTGATGTGTTCCTTTCTCCTCTCTTCTCCCCAGGCCTGGGAGGGAAATGCTAAAGGGCAGAGGGTTCTCAGGCTTAGTTGGAAAACCATCACACTTTCAAGAAGTTAAAGAAACATCGCTGCTGCAGGACAGGAATATTTTAAAACAAATCAATGCAGCTGATTTGCAAATTCTCATTTTTAAATAGTTTAGTCTTCTGCAGTATTCAAGGCTTGTCTGTTCAAACACTAGACAAGCACAGATACTGGCACCCTTCAATAACACCAACTGCTAGCTTCCCCCCTGTCCCCTCCTTCCCCACATGCCTGAAGACAGAGAAACCCCTGCCCATTTGTGCAAAAGCCTTACTGTCTAGAAACTCTGCTTTATCAGATGCTACCCATATGATATATAGTTTAGGTTTTTTTCCCATTTTGTTCAAATTTCTGAAGGTGCTTCTGACCAGTGAGCGTTCATTAGGAATTTACCTCTACTTCCCTTCCTTTGAGCTTCTCTAACCTCAGTGCACTTCTTATTGAGTTTTCCTTTTCAAAATTATATTCTGCTTTATTCACTTTATTAAATTCCAGATGCAGTGTTAATAACGATCTGAATTTTTTGCAACACACTATGAAAGAACACTAACGACCATTTCCAAAAGCAGGGCCTTCTCATAATCTTCACTCACTGAGTTGCTTATATTCATTAGTTTATTTACTAACTTACCATCCAGAATAAAGAAAAACTTACAAAATGTAAATCTGTGCCATCTTAAACTGAGAACAGATTCTCTTCTTCTGGAATGCAGAAAATCTCTCCAAGCTTTCACAACATTCAAGCTTATCTAATGCCTTCATGTTTTTTCAGTATCTCCGTCTCTCCGTGTATTTAAAACGGCAAGGAAGTTAAAACACCACAAAAGTCTAACCAATCACACTTTTCTGACAGTCTTTTTGAATGTGCAAGTATGCTAAAACATATGCTACACAGATGAAAATCATGCTACTGAGTTAAGTAAGCCCTGTTTGCTTTGAGCCTTTTTTTCCTGTTTGTTAAACAGTTATATGGTTCGCAGCACGATATAACTTCAGATAAAACCTCAGAAGTCATGTTCCCATGTGGCAAGCCATGCTATGCACTCAGTCAGATGCTCTGGGAACTTAAATTCATCTATAATCCACGACATCTTATGCTGACCTCTAACAGAAATGCCTTACTAGGAAAACCACAAATTGTTTATTTTTGCAATGCATAGCCCCTGTATCTAGAGAACTGGTACACCCATCCTATTTCACTTCAGAGCTACTCCGCAACATGAAATATATAGTTCCAGCAATTCCCAAAATTATGTGGACAACAGTCTCTCAAAATGCAAATGATGATGATGGTGTATTGTTAATTTATAGCATTCTTACTTTCTAAATATATCACAAAACACTCACATACATTCTTGAATTGACTGGGATCTCATATCTTAATTTGTATAAGATTTTGACTTCCCGAAATATCTATTTTTCTTGAAGTTTCAATCCAAAACATTTTCCTCAGTTCAGTCCTCAACATGTAGAAACTCTCACCACAGGATAGATTCCACGGCATGTAAACAGCTCCAAAATTGTTTTAAATCTTTGGACTGAACACAATCATGAGACATTTAATAAAGATATTTATTAACCACTCCAATATATTTCCTCAGAGATGTCAATTATGTAAAGTATACTTCAATGAAAAGCTTTTGTGAAGCAACAAGTCCATTATTCTGCTTTCCAAAAGCCAGCTCATTTGAACCAGCTGAGATATTCTAAATATTAAAACAGTTCTTCTATCTACTCTTTCATAATAAGTAGCGTTTTTCACTCCCCATAAATTGTTCAATCATTTTAATTTCTATTAAAGCTGGCTATCTGTAAGCCACTTTCTGAAGAATGTCCCATGGTGTTCTCAGCACTTCCACTTTGCAGTATGTTTAAAGCATTCTCATGTTGTCTCGTATTTGTTTGTGCTGAATAGTACTCCTTCCCTTATCTTCTCTCAGCAAGGCTTAACCAACCAGTCTTTGCCTGTATCTGTCATGTACTAGTTGCAGTCTTTGTCTTGTCTGAGTTACTGCTGAATTAGTCAACATGGGAACTGCTTAGTAACTCTGGCATGGGATTCATTGCAGACTGTGAAAACCCATCACAGAAGCTGAGTAAAGTATTTGAGTGGGGTTTTTTTGTGAGTTTACAGACCAGATAACTTAAAGTTGCAAAGAACACTGTGGCAAAACACTCTTACTTACCTTCCTCCAAGTTCAGCCTTCCTGTTACAATATTTTAACATTGTACTTTTGATGGATTCTTAATTCCTGCACCGGACTTTCTCAAAGAAACAAGTGCTTTTTCTGTCTTACTTACAATTTCTTAAATTTGTCACTTTCCTTGTATAATGACGGATTTTAGTTAAGTCTCCCTCCCATTTCCTCCTACTTAAATATCTTAAGATTCAACTTTCTGAGAATCCAATCTCCTCAGCCAGCTAAACTCAGTAAACTAAATACAACACTTAGCTATATCTCCACATTTCACAGTAAAATTACCCTCAATTAGTCCCTTTCTGGAAGCACACACTTTTGATAGCATCTATTGTAAGTGAAGAAACTACTGGCTGGGATTCAGTTGAGCAACTCAAACCTTCCACTGACTTGCTGACAAAAATAATTCTCTTTACTGTGTATACCATGAGAAAAAGATTCTGCCTAAATAAAGACTGCATAATTTTCTTGTTTGCTTTGCCCACCAGATGTAGTTGCACGTTTTCTCTGCTGAATTTGAGCTCTTGCATCCCGCCATCACAGGAAAAGTATCTATCTGCTAACTTCTTGGAGTGCTTCCAACAGCAAAATATATTTCTCTTCTCAGGATTCTCAATGACATGTGGTCTCCACGGGCTTTTGTGCAAAAACAGCAGCTGT